>CM037857.1:51434857-51654857 GCA_021292105.1 Anadara kagoshimensis
AAACTTAACAGTGTCAACTTCGTCAGCTTTAGATTATTTTTTGTTTTTGTATGAGAGAGAGAAAGAAAATGTGAGTGCTACTTTACTCATTGCTTCAGTATATATTTAAAAAAAATCATATAGCTATAGCTAACTAAACAAGATGTGCTTAACCTTCCAAAGAACATGGCTTTACTTCCCTGATGGAAGTTTTGATGTTTTACTTTTCTGACAAGATTGTAATTTGGACAAGGTTTGAAGGTAAACATTGTCTGTATTTCATATACTAAGTTTAATTATATTTTTCAGCCAAACCCACAGCTCCGCCAGGCGACATACATTTTACCGTTAATACCACCCATATTAACATCAACTGGAAACCACCAATCGTCAGGTCACAGGAAATAGTTAATTACGTCATACGCTATGACGTAATGCCTGACATACCAAATATGGAAATAAAAACGAACGAGACTTTTGTTTCTATATCAACGCACGATAACAGAGGGAGGATGTATATCATAAGACTAGCTTCAGAGACAGAAGGTGGTAGGAGTCTATATACCAGAATACAGTATGTCAGAGCAGGTATATACTATAAGTAGTGTATAAACATTAATTGTGCAACAAATAACAGAATAATGCTTATGGTAAAAGTTAAAGCGACAAAAAATAAAAGATAACTGTAACAAAAGAAAGAAATTAGAAACATAATTGAGACGGCTATATAACATAAGAATACTAAATACTAAAAGATATAAACGTGATTGAGGCAGATATAAACTAAACAAATAAAGTTCTACTATAAAGTCATTGCAGGTTTTGACATTGTGGAGAAAATGTTGCACGACATTTTTTGTAATAGCATTTGTACTTAAACATAGATTAACATTCAAAACTCTTTATTAAAAAGCTTCGATTTTGTTAAAAATTTGCATAAAATTATAGAATGTTGAAATGTGTATAAATTGAAGTGACATAATATCAGGAGTCCATTGAATTTTGTTGTATCCATGTATGACTTGAGCAAAAGTCTAAAATATGAACGTCAAAGGATGTCGTTAGTTACCCATGTGGAATTTATTGTCCTGTTTCATTCAGTGTGTTCTTTAAATTGACAATGAGAATGGTTAAAGTTCACGTTTTTAACTTAATCAGCCAGTTTCAAAATTTTACTTTGTTTTTTATTTAAAGATGGATCGGCATGTTTGTATTTGATTTATCTCATTTTAACTGCCATCTGTCTTGCAGCATGTGGAGTAACAAGAATCATCAGCCATAGACAATCCATGATGGTCTTCTCGCCATCTTACCGAGGGTCATACAGACCCGGTGTCGTCTGCAAATGGAGTATCGCCACACATAGAGACTTGTTACTGAAAATAACCATTGACCGATTGGACGTCGAGAAATCGCTGTTATGTACAAAAGATTACCTTCAAATATCGAACGGGAACAAACTATGTGGATACCAACAGAACAAGGAGATATTAGTCCAATCCAACATGACAGACATAATGTTTATATCCGATCTATCAAATCAGCTCACTGGATTTATTTTGACTGTCACCTCCGTGGGTAAGTAATGTATGTATACTTTTTAAAGCCGCATTGTGCTGAATAGTGGAACATTCAACATGCAAATGATATCCATATATTTTTAATGTTTTCCATTGGTTGTTTTGTAGAATATTTGATTTAGACTGTATCTATTAATAGTATAGAAGTATCCTAAAAGTATTTGTCTTTTTTCCATTATTACAGCACCACCTCCTGGTCATCCTGAACAATTCAACGTTGTGTCTTCACCAAATGCTTTAGTGTTGTCTTGGAAACAACCTAATTTGCGACCAAGTTACTTGACTGGATACATAGTGCAGTATCGACTGACTTCCTCCGTAAACTTCACCAAAGTGCACGTGCCAGTACATCAAAATTATTACGTCATCAATACTGTAAACACCCCAGGTGTCCTTTACGAGATGTCTGTAGGATCCGATGGAGAGTCGGAACCTGGTCCAACGACTGTCAATGTCAGCCAAAGATCTCGTAAGTACAAACGTACCAAATTAATATTTTAAGTTGGAAAAACGTGACCGTTATGTTTTCGAATATAAGTGCTTTCCAGTATTGTTCAAACCAAAACTCAAGAATTTCATTATAGACTCAGAACTATTTATTTATGATCCAAAATAATGTTTTCATATCTAGTTATTAAAGCATTTATTCAACCTATCTATCCGGAGTATGTATACTACTGTTTTTGAACATCCGTAATTCTAAACCTCCTTTTTTATCATTATTTACAGATTGTGGTTATTCAATACGTAACCTTACAGAACCGTTATATATAACATCACCACATTATCCACTATACACAACATCCGGGACATTGTGCAAGTGGCATTTACAACCGGATTCCGACTTCTATCTAACAATCAAGGATGTAAAAGTAAAGCCATCACTGATTGGTTCAGGGAATGTCTCGGGTTATCTCATTGGTTGTCTGAAGATTACGGGGATCCAGAACACTTCGGTTTTGATTGACAAGCATGTCCTTGTTAGAGATAGAGATGTCTGGATCAATTTTAACACGTCAGATGCTGACACTGTAGGTGGATTTTTACTTCAAATTCTGAGTACTAAAAGTAAGTATATCATAAAAGAATCAGTAAAATGTAACTGAAAACATGTTTGTTAGAAGTACTGTATTCAAGAATAAAGATGTTCAACAAACGAACGGAGCAAGGAAATAAGACCAACACAATAGACCACTAATTATAAGATCCATTACAATTACGCATACTGGATACATGACAAAAAGACATATTATAGAGACCACTGATTATAAAGCTTGTTTTTGACAACTACAGGTTTAATGACAACAGGATGTTATGGTTCAAGTGCTTTAAGTTGATTTAAGCATGCCACTAATTATATACAATTAGTGGTTCCTAAAACGGACATTAAAATTTTCTTAATTTTATCTAAAGTGGCAGATCGACATTACCTAAAAAACCATCTTAAAGCTATAACACGTATACATTGTATCTGGCATTTAGAAGCCAAGAACACTACTTAACAAAAAATTGTAAACACGGACAAGAAGACTATTAAATGGTTCTATAATATTTAATGAACCAACACAATAGGTAGTAATGTAAACTAAATAGCTTACGAACTTTTTTTCTTTTCTGATTGGAGAATTAAGAGCAGAACGGATCTTGTTGATTTTATAAAAGTAAACAAAAAATTGAATTCAAACAATTTGTAGCCTGCTTAGTAGTTGTAACCCTTGGACATCAATGTTACTTTTACTTACTAACGAGGTTATGACACCTGTTGAAATTATTGTTCCTAGTTGTCCATCTTGATTTGTCGTCTTATTTTCTAGTTCCATGCATTTATTTCATGTTCTTTTCTGTATCTCAGCAAGTATTTTCTTTCGTTGGATAAACGTTTACAATATTCTTAAACATGTTAAATGATCACGGTCTACATACCTCAATTTATATCATACACTTCGTCTTGGTGTCCACAATGTTGTTTTACTTATGTGAGTTTACCTGCTTTATTTCACGCCTCTTATCTGTTATATCAGTGATTATCACCGGAATGGGGAGATCAATGGAACACTATGTATAACCTGGTTTGTCTCATTCTGATCTTGGTTTATTTCCTCTATTGTAGTTGACAATATTTCTGAATGGATAACTGGAAATGATTCGTCTGAGTCGGCTGCTGTTTTCTCTCCCACTGAAATTAGTTCAGACATATCAACAATCACATATTCTACTAACATTCTGAATTTAGCCACTTCAGATGTTTGGCACACTATTGCTCCATCAAAAACAATATCAACAGAACATTTCTATCATTCTAGCAATGATTCGTTAGCTCTGCATAATAGTACAAAAGGGCATTCTCCTACATTTGGGTACACAGTCAGCTCTTTAAATATTGGTAAAAATGGACGAGGATATGTTGGACATTCCCTTGTGGTTGATGCTACTGCAAGCACGGTGATCATTGGTGAAAGTAGAAATGGTACTTTTGCCCCTTCCAGTATGAACAGCTTGAATTCATATCTTGTAACTCTACCTGTTTTCACTGGTTACGACCAAATGTCGTCTACTTCTGTCAAATCAGAGTTGGTGTCTCTTATGTATATGAATGTATCACAATATTTATCTACAGATATTCGGAGCAATATTTCACCATCTTCTACTGATACAAATGGATCAGGTGTACACATGACTTCTGTTCAGTCTTTCATGTCGTTAAATGTAACGCCTGTCCCGAAATCAGCAATAGATCCATCTTCTACAGTGATAGACAGAGAAACGTTTTACATTAACACACAAATGAACAGAGAAGAAGTGAGTATTTTACTACCAGATATTATTGAAATATCCAGTGTGGTGACACCAATTCATGCAACCGATTCGTTTTTCGGAAAAAGTGTTACTGAAACAGCCAGTATATTACAGACAAGCGACTTGTTTTCCGAATACGGTATTATCGAAACACCCAGTGTATTGACACCAAGTGGCTCATTTTTCAGACACAGTGACATTGAAACACCAAATATATTGGCATCTAGTGACACGCGTTTTAGACACAATATCATTGTAACATCGAGTATATTAACACCAAGTGACTCATTTTTCAGAGACAGTGTTATTGAAACAGACAGTGTATTGACACCAGGTGGCTCATTTTTCAAAGACACTGTTATTGAAACACCAAGTGCATTGTCACCAATTGGCTCATTTTTCAAAGACAGTGTTATTGAAACACCCAGTGTATTGACACCAGGTGGCTCATTTTTCAAAGACAGTGCCATTGCAACATCCAGTGTATTGACACCAAGTGACTCATTTTTCAGACACAGTGGTATTAAACCATCCAGTGCATTAACACCAAAGGACTCGATTTCCGGAGAAAGTCTTCTGGAATTAGATACGTTATTGCCTAGCTATTCTGTTGTTAATTCTGTGGACATTGGATATAGAGGTATTTCCACATCAAATGGACGCTTCAGCAATACGCCTTCTTTGACTTCTAAAGACGTCCTACAAACTGCCAGTGCTTTTGATTATAAATCTGTGTCTTCTACATTCGAACAAAATAAGTTCATTTCACTTGAAATATCTCAGCCTATTGATACAGTTGTTTTAAATAGTTATACATCATCTGGCATTACGAAGAATGGACTATCGTCAGGTATGTCCAGCGTAGCGAAGCACGCCATTTCTGTTGTTCTTTTCTATTGAGTAATCTTTAACCAGTGTGTTATCAGTAATAGATTGTGAACAATATTTGAACAAATAACATTGTCATACATGTCATATGCCAATATGAAATAAGTATTCAAAAATTAAGGTGTCATATGCTAATTTTAATACTTTATTTCGTATAAAATCAATTACCATTAGCACATAATTTTTTCGCTAACATTACTTAATAACTTCCAAAGCACGGGACACCTAGCCACCTGATGTAGATTGTACTTTTCTGAATTTAAGAGTTTATATTTCAGATACTGGCGATGTTAAGCTTTTGGTTTATATTATTTACTTGTGGTTCTTCCTCACACATTGTATAACTATTACTTAGTAGCCGAGTGGTCTAAAACAAACACCTACAGATCATAATGAAAAGGTTCAAATCCAACGTGTATCCCCTAGTGTGTCAGTTTGCTTGCCAAATGTCGGTAGTTTTCTCCGAGAATTCCTGTTTCTTCCACCATTCCTTAACTGACCTCCCCAATATACGTTCAAACTAAGTTTGATTGCATGGGCGTGAAAAACATTGCTCATTAATTTTTGTGGTTTCCAAATTTTCATTGTTTTTGATCAATGAAGTTACATGTAAACGAAATAGTATATATTACAAAATAACCTTAAACAGAAGAAACGGACCACGAATTAACAACCCCACGAAATGGTATTTTTCTGAGAACAACGATAATTGAACACCGCAAAAATAAATGATTTCACTGGTCTAGATTATTTGCCAAAACATACCGAATTGTAAAGGGTTAGAAGCATTGTTCATCAATCATGATTTCAGTGAGGTGCATTTATCACATATTTCTAGTATGCATTTTGTTTCCCATGTGGAATTCATCACACATTTCCCATATTTTCATCCGAACTATTTATGCTATGGGGGTTCTAAACACACATTTTTATTTGCATTTCCATGATTTCAAACTACCTTGGTATTCCTCCCTGTTTATAAATTAATGTTTTTATATTGTAGGGAGTCTAGCAACAAGAAGTATAACCAGCCATTACACTGAAGATATTATCAATGGTGGGACATGTTTGAAACAGACTATATTTTATAACTTAATTTCTTATTTAATTTATTTGTATATTTTTAATTAATAAAATGTAAATTGTTAATTTTTATTGCTCATGTAAATCTGGTTTTCTCTGCCATCCAAAAATTGACAGCCTTGATATATGTAAACTGGGACATAGAATGCCTTTCCACAACTCCATTCCTTGAATGTAGATGGATGTTCCAGATTACCCCCAGTTTTAATTGCGAATTACTTAATTTATTTGTGGAGTAAAGTGGAGTAATGGCACAAAAAATATACAACGAAATAGCCATTCAAACGGTCGGTAATTGGGGTATTCTCCCTTTTCATATTGACTGCTTGATTAACTGAGCATCAAGTATTCATGATTAAGGTTTCCAACCTCAGTCAAAATCATTAACTTATATCCAGATGTCACTTACTAAATTAAATATCCAGAAATTTATACCTATGTAATGAATAACAGAAAGAAATTTGTACAATTTCATTTTAAATTTGGCAGAAAATTCACATCCAGTTTAGAGTCTGACCAAACCAAAACCTGGTGTCAGTTTATGCAATTGTTGTGCAAACAACAAACAAGGTATTTCTGAAAATAAGAATAACACCATCATTAGCTTTAAGCATATGATTATTGTCATAGTGAATTTATTATTTTTAATAATTCGTAAAATTTTACATATAACTACCTCCATTGTAAACTGTAACAATATACTTTCTAGAAAATCAACAAAAATGTGAATAAAATTAACAAAAAAATGTAACAAAAAGCACTATCTTATACAAATGACAAAGGAATGCCATAGCAACAAAACAAATCCTATACAAATGACAAAAGAACGCCGTAGCAACAAAACAAATAAGCAAACAAAATACAAAAAACAACAAATTTATGTAGTAAATTATAATCAAATGGGACATTATTTGAGAGTTAAAAATAATATAGCAAAATGTTAAAAGAACAATTTCATAGCAAATAAATATGTGCGGAATTTTGGAAAACCAACCAGGAACCCCTTTTAGACTACTACAATCTTACATACATCAACAGTACATGTATTAAAATACACTTCTATACTTTAAACAGACCATTAAAAACCCTAGTTACTTATTAATGATTGTTAACGGTCCGTCCCATTTCCAGCAGCCAACTGATACAATTTACGAAATCAAGCCTAGGTGACATTCAAGACACACCCACTCCCCAACATGTTTTCTAAAATAGAAGTTACTGTAACATAAGTTTAACTTTTAACTTTTCTGTAAATTTAGAAAAACAACAATAATATATCATAATATATATACTGAAAACACCATACTTGATCAACAAGACCGATGTTTTTATGTTACCGTAAGCTTATATTATAATTGTATAACTGTTGATTATTTTTAAAACTTTACAAAAATATTTAGTAAGACATTTATTTGTGCAATGTATAAAAAAATCATGTTATTTAGTATTATTTGTGTAATAACCCTGCAGGTTTACACACTTATTTGACTAATATAATTATGATGATGTATAAAGCCAAAGCCCTCCATCTCTACCAGAATACTACAGCTGTATAAATTATAACAATTAAACAACAAAATGTTCCTAAATCAGACATTATACAGTAAAACTGGATTTTTGTAGTACTTTATCTTCACAAATTTACTGTTACAGACTAACTTACCAATGTTAAATTCAGGTTTATTCATTTCTCTGTGAAATCCTTTCATTTAACTAATCTTTCCAAGTGAAATTTAAATTGATGCAAATAAACATTTTAAAGTACATTTCCAATAAAAGCGGGGTATAAACCAAAGGGCCTGAATCATGTGAATTCAGGTTAGGTAAAATGGAGATATAAAAAATTCTGTGGCTTTAATCTTCAAATTCAAACATTCATTCAAAGTAGATGCTTTCAATCATTAATGTATATTATAAATTTAGTGAAAAATTGTCTGAAAGATTTAGCACCAAACAAATTGTCATCTTATAAACAAATCCAGCTTTAATTCCAAATATTGGATACATTGATACACATATGTAATGTCAGGTCTGGTTATAAATAGGGTCAACATTCAGTCTGTGATAATAGTGCCAGACTAAAACTCTGTGTGTGTGTGTGTGTGTGTGTGTGTGTGTGTGTGTGTGTGTGTGTGTGTGTGTGTGTGTGTGTGTGTGTGTGTGATGGCATATGTGTGTGTGTGTGGGGGGGGGGGGGGGGAAGGAAACTGAATCCTTGGTATAATTTGTTTCTCAAAACACAGGCAAGGTTAAGCATAACAAACCAACAAAAAATTATTATGCATGTAACAGTTCTTACACTTGGTTTACATGAAATATAAAACAAAATTGTAATCAAAAATAATATATGTAGTTCATTATGGAACTTCCAACTTGGAAGGCGCACCAGAGATAATGACATGGACAGAAATGCTTGTAGTGGTGGTCTTTATAAAATACATATTGACAGTCTGTTTAACCTTGATTGTACTCCATATATTTTCAAAGAAAAAGACATTTCAATTTATTCCTGCATTTTTATCTCCACATTATTAGGTGACGGAGTAAATGCAACCATTTTTTTTATCAAATGTTCATTATAGTTTTATAATAAAATGGAACTTTCACATGTCACAAAAATATCCCAAAAATTAGACAAACGAGAATATAGGAATCTATTATTATCCATGTAGAACCTTAAAAAAACTATACAAATGATTACAGTAAATCTACAAAAATTCTGTATCAAGCAAAATATGCAAAATAAAATCTGGAGAGATACACAAAATGCAGTTGTAAAATGAATTATCAAGTAAACGCTAAATGTCACTAGAAAGCTCACCTGTATGGATGCATCAATTTATAAAGGTCCAAAAAAAATATTGGTTGCAGATACACTCTCTGGGGACAAGCTTAAAATGCATTTTTTCAAGACAGTAAAAATATAAATAAGCATCTGAATATTACATTACTGTAGCAATATTACATTACTGTATCAATATTACATTACTGTAGCATATAAATGTGGTTTAATAACTTTTGATGTTTGTGCACAAAACATTGATTTTTACTTCAGGTAATATTAAACATAAATGTCACATAATCTGAGAATAATGTCATCTGTATGAGGAAAACATTTAATAATCATATCTCATATCAAAAAGAAAGTATGATAGTTTCACACATTATAGTTATAATTTGGTATAAGGATGAATCTCCATAACAGGAAACTGCTTAAAATTAATATTTTATCACTTGTTCATAAACTGTTACAAAATATAAACAGTAATAGTAAACCATCAAACGTTACAGCCAATAATAACATAAAAACCACATAAGTTCTTAATGCTACAATATTATAACTAACTAAAAACGCAGGACTAAAATCTGGGTCAGTCCTGGTTACAAATTTCTTTTGAAAACCTTATATATATACATGTACTGTAAACCGGGAAGTTTTAGCAGCAATTTTATCTTAGCATTTTACTGTGTCTGACCTTTCTGCTAAACTAAAATTAAGTATAACTGCCTGGATGTGCACATAAAAAGATGTTGTGCTAAAATATTACTGTGCTGGTTCCTTCTGTAAAATCAACAAATATGTTTGCACAAATATAAAGCAGTATACAGTATTTCTAACCACAATCTATCTGAATACCTGCCTTGGTATTGTAGTCTAACTATTTAACTAGTTTTTATTTCATACAATCTGATCACAATCTACTAAAGTATTGTCAAAACAAATCAAAAAGTTT
Source organism: Anadara kagoshimensis (assembly GCA_021292105.1). NCBI lineage: Eukaryota > Metazoa > Mollusca > Bivalvia > Arcoida > Arcidae > Anadara > Anadara kagoshimensis. The sequence goes on from CM037857.1 coordinate 51,444,918, forward strand.
GTTAAGTATCACTGAACACATGAACACTTCTTAAATTTGGCTGACTTTGGACACATTTGATTCAGTAACTAGAGCATAAAGAGTTAATACAAAATAATATGTGATAAATATTGAAATCAAATTATTTTAAGACTAACTTTATTGTTACAAGGTCTGAATCTGAATTTAATTTCAAACTAACTTCAAAAATTAAGTTTCAAAAATTCAGTTTTGTGCTATTTCACTGGACCTATTCAAAGTATGCCATTTTAACTAGTGAGCATGTGCTCCAAGATTTGAAGAAAGATTTGTCACATTTTAAAGACTATATATTCTAAAATATCGGTATACTGATGATATTGATAAACTGAAATCACATAATTTGACACATTATTGCCAAAAATGGAACTATAACAAATTGAAATATTTAAAATTATTGTTATTACTAATTTTCACACATGGTTGACATTAAATCACATTGTATCACAAACCAATACACTATTGCTGACTTCAAATAACAACAAAATATTCCGTAACTATATACCAGTATAAATACTAATTATATTGTTAATTGATAAACTTCTGTCACATGTTTTGATTAACAATATATAATTAGCTTTGTTTTACTTTCATAAATGCATTCTTGACCAAGATAAGAAAATGTTTTAAAATGTATGCACTATTTACTATTATTATTTCTTAATGGAATCTATAAATAGTCAGTTTGTATTCACATGACTTGGGGTCAAAAATGTTTTCTCTGGGACATGTTTCTCAACATTTTTGTCAACCAAGGACACTACACTGCCATTCATAAATAACTAAACACATTTATATTTGACATAGATTTAAATTATAATCATCATAATAAATTTGATTTATAGAATTGGAATATTGGAGTTTTACAATCTAACTCGCATTGCAAAGTGAACACATGAAATGAGCATGAACGCAAACAACAAGTACCCATTTTTGAATTTTGAGATTCATACCATTTAAAATTTCAGTCCATTATCAGATACTGGAGATTAGAGCTAACTGCATGTATGCGTTGAATTAGTGGGGATGACTAATTTTACCTTTCATTTAGACACAATTTATTTAATTTGTTGACATTCAAATTAAAAAACCACAATGCCAATGAATGATTTCCATGGTAACTGATTTCTGAATGAATATATCTGATGATGGTGTATATGATGATAAAGCTATCTTAATTATTGCATAGTAAATTATCCTGTCTGTTGCTGTAGTCATCACTGATGTCACATGACTTAATTTTTTAATTATCACTGATGTCACATGGCTTCATTATGTAATCATCACTATGTCACATGACTTTATTATGGAATCATCCCTGATGTCACATGACTATTATGGAATCATCCATGATGTCACATGACTTCATGATGGCAGCATCACTGATATCACATGACTTTAAGATGGAGCTAGGTAGTCCTTATAATTTTTTAATTTTTTCAGTTGTTTCTTTAATGACTTGACAAATTCTTCAGGTTGAACTACCACAGATATATCCTTACCTACTGCATTTAGAAGATGTTCAATCTGAAATAGATAAAATTGTTTGATTTCACATAAACTGGTTTCACTTCTTCCAAGTACAGTAATTCTGTTTGTAGAGTGATCACTCTGTAAGGTGGTGAGGTTGAGGTCACACTTTCAAATAGGTCAGATTTTAAACATGGTTTTGACTGTTCTTTTGGCAAGCACTTGGCATTTATAAAATGAAAGTGCCACAGTTTTGGATGAGGTATAAAAATATAAGTCCATTGCAACAGAAAGATTTCTCCTATTCAGTCAAATATATGTTGCTTTACCAATGCAATAACTACATATGTAAAGTGACTGATGTGCGGGCTGGTTGATTAAAAGCATGTCACTTATTGTGACTTTAGCCAGCCTCTGGTTTGTTTCTTTCCACTCTTACTAAGCTGTATGGACTTAGTTGTTTGTGATTTAAATCTGTGTCATAATAAGCTAAGATGCTGCTGCAGTTTAAAAAGTAACCATAGGTTGCATTTGTACAAACCAAAATGGAAACACTTCTACAAACTTGTACCCCCTTTTTCATCCTACCTGAAATAGGGTCCTCCTTCTCCAAGTTGTTTATAATACCAACTTAACATTTAATCTTACTACCTAGGTTCAAATTACACTGGGACAGATCCTACCGTGAGTAAAGTCTGTTTGCTAGTCAAAAGTTGGTATTTATCTCCAAGCATTCCCGTTCCTACCATATCAGAAATAATGACCTCAAACAAGTACTTTAGATCTCATGGCCAGCAAGAATGGGTTGATGAAGGAAAGGTTAGTAGTAATAATTATACCTCATTTCCTTTAAATGACAAGTTAAGTGGTCTATTATTTATTTCTGTCAACATCCAGTTACACGCTGTTCCTGATTCTTGTACTGATTTTGCTTTCTTTTCAAGCCCACCCTGAGCTGCTAATCCTGAGGGATTCACATAAGTTATCTGAAAAAATATAAAACAACAGAAATTTAAAGTGTGCAATAGGGAGGAAAAGAACCTTGCACTGCAAAGAGTGTTGGAGCAATTGTTTAGAACCCAGTAGTTGACCAGCTCAGAACCTGTGACTCATCTGTGACCAATTATTTTCATCTGGGGAGTTGACCAGCTCAGCAGCTTTGACTCGTAAATATTGCAAACTGGATATGTACTCTAATTCAAATGATGAGTCATGTTAAATGAGTTTTTGTTAGGCTACAAACTGCAGATTAACTAACTTATTAGGAATACAAAATCTACTAATAACATTAACTATAATTCTCTGAAAGGGACAAATACCTCATTGCCTGATTGATTAATGGGACTTAAACTGTAACTCTATGATCAAGGGGACTTAACTATGTAAAAACGGGGTTCTCATCATCTTTATATGATATTTATATGTAAACAGGTTTAAAGATTACATATTATAAATACTATTAGGAATACACCACACAAAATGAACAGACAGATGGAAATATTAATGGATGAACAAAGAGAGATAGACAGAAACACATGATGATCCCTATACAACTCCCCACCCCTGCTTACTTTGTGGTAGGATTACCAGTTATAACAAATTATAGTTACACCACTCAACCAGATTCTAAAATTTGATAACACCCCTCAGGAAAACTGGTGATACATGACATACAGGAGAGAATGGGATACAGAGCAGAATTGGATACCAGGGTGACAGCAATAACAAATTTTCCAGACTTCCTTACAAGTATCTATCATTACATCTCATTACATATATAGAGATTCAATGGAATCAAATAGTCAAGATAGAAATAATGGGGATTACTTCCGCAAAAATTTCACAATTTCTGGCATTTTTTGTAATTTTCACATAACCAATAAAAGTGGATGCATATAATATGATTTATTTATCAGTATGGTAGATATTTTAGTGTGGTTAAAATTTTTGGGGTAATTTCTTTAAAGCAAAATAAGCGAAAATTTTACACATGCAAACATTTCCCCCTTTACAATATCTGTACTGCAATAAATGTTATATAACTATTAGCAGTGATTACTTATGATGATAAATCACAATACATACCACAGCGGTGCCGCCTTCCCTGTTAATGCCTAGTGGTTCACGTTCATGAGATCTCCTCATAGCTATCACTTTACCATATGGGATTCTCTTAACCACAAAGTCAAATGAGTCAGCTTTTTCTTGTTTCATGATTTTATAAGCTTGAGAAGAATTTAATATTCTAGTATCATTTATCTTAATAAGCTCATCTCCTATATGTAGTTTATCTGCCAACCTTGGACACAGCTTGAAATCCCACCCAGCAATCCTGTAACCATAAAAAATATTATCTTTTAATTTTTCATCATACAGACAATGACTGGAGCCTGGACTGCCCCGCGATACAAGACAAGAGGCCAAACAAGTCGTCTGTCATGTGACACAAGACAAGAGGCCAAACAAGTTGACTGTCCCGTGACACAAGACAAGAGGCCAAACAAGTCGACTGTCCCGTGACACAAGACAAGAGACCAAACAAGTCAACTGTCTCGTACCACAAGACAAAAGCCCAAACAAGTCGACTGTCCTTTGACACAAGACAAGAGGCCAAACAAGTCGACTGTCCCGTGACACAAGACATGAGGCCAAACAAGTAGACTGTCCCGTGACACACAAAAGGTCAAACAAGTCGACTGTCCAGTGACACAAGACAAAAGGTCAAACAAGTCGACTGTCCGTGACACAAGACAAGGCCAAACAAGTCGACTGTCCATGACACAAGACAAAGGGTCAAACAAGTCGACTGTCCCGTGACACAAGACAAGAGGCCAAACAAGTCGTCTGTCCCGTGACACAAGACAAGAGGCCAAACAAGTCGACTGTCCCGTGACACAAGACAAAAGGCCAAACAAGTTGACTGTCCCGTGACACAAGACAAGAGGCCAAACAAGTAGACTGTCCCGTGACACAAGACAAGAGGCCAAACAAGTTGACTGTCCAGTGACACAAGACAAAAGGTCAAACAAGTCGACTGTCCGTGACACAAGACAAAAGGCCAAACAAGTTGACTGTCCATGACACAAGACAAAAGGCCAAACAAGTCGACTGTCCATGACACAAGACAAAAGGCCAAACAAGTCGACTGTCGGTGACACAAGACAAAAGGCCAAACAAGTCTTGTGATACTCAATAGGGTACATTTATTATAAAATATTACAAATCAAGTTAAAATTTGTCTCCATTTGGGTCAGTACTTACAGACAAGATTCTCATTTAAAGGGATATATAAACACATTTTTAATATGTAAAAACTTGATTGCATATTTGACTAATAACATTCTAATTTAGTTATGGAGAAATAATTAAATTCTAATAAACAAATTACGACAACATCTATACAAAATAAATCTAACACCTATTAATAGGTTTTGATATTTACAGAAATGAGGGAGTGGCATCTAGGAATTCACTTGAACATCGGGGATGCAATTTTTAATATTAACCACCCAAGGACCTTCCAGAGCAAATTTGGTTTGAATTGGCCCAGTACTTTCAAAGATTTTCAAAAATTAGGCTAAATATACACCTTATTTGCATATTGTGTTATTACTGCACAAACAAAAAAATAAATTACACAAAAACCCCAATTACATTGTAAATATGTTATATCTCTAGAAAATTGGTACATAAATAAACTTTTATGGCCATATTTAGGTTTGTGGTACTTATAGTAATGGTGGCCATCTTGGATTTCAGACGAACATGTCTGATAAAAGTTTGTAAGCTTTATCACCAAAGGACCTACCATACCAAATTTCATTTAAATTGGCCAAGTGGCTTCAGAAACCTGCTGAATCAAGAGTCTGTGAAATCAACCACTCTCCAATATGTCAAGATAGCAATACAGTAGCCATGGTAACATAAATAACAAATATTTGCAATAAACTGATCAAATAAAAAGACTAAATTAATTGCTTAGTAATCTAAGTATGATGAACAGACAGAGCTGACAAACACTGAATAACACATATAAAATATATTACTGAGGCAGGAAGTAAGAATTACTGACTAGATACATACAGTATATGTTGTATGTACTTTGGTTTATATGATTGTACACTTTGGTTTACTTCCTCTAAATCATTGTTGGTTAATAAACATGTAACACTGAAATAAGATGCTATATCATACACTTTCCGAATTTAGTTTAAATAAATTTAATCCAGTAAATGTATTTGACTTCCTGTATGTTGACGTGGATCTGTTAATTACTTAAATACTTATATAATATCAAAACAATACATCTATTGTCATGACGATGTAATCAGCTTGTTTAATCCTTAAGGAAGTACTTGAAGTTTTATTCTGAGATGATGAATGATATATTTTACAAGGTTTATAAAGAGACATAGGACAAACATTTGTGAAAGTAAAATACAAGTATTAAAGTACCTTTTTATACTGAATGCCGAGTTGGCTGAAGATATATACATGTTCATATAACCTTATCCTACCTTTAGACTTGTTATACCCCCGCTTAAAAAGTAGGGGGTATATAGTGATAGAGGTGTCCATCCGTGTGTCCGTTCGTCCTTCTGTCCTTCCGTTACACCTTAGTGTACCTATCTCTTATCCACAACTCTTCTAAACCCTTCAATGGATTTTCATGAAACTTTCACACATTCCTTGTGATATAATGTAGATGTGCACCTCCTATTTAAAAATTTGATCTGATGGATTTTTTTATGTGGAGGGAGCGGGGGGTATTTTTTGTGAGCTTGTGGCTCACAGTTTTTCTAGTTGATTTAGCATTCAAGACTTAAAGGCCTGTATAGGTTTTAGCACCCACTCAAAAAGGTAGTTGTGACCCCTGATACATTCTATATAGTCAAACCTGCTTTAAACGTCTCCATATAAAGGTCACCTGCATTTAAAGACCAGTAAAATTTTATCCGAATTGCTCTTTACTCATGTTATTTGAAATTCTCCTTTCCATAAAGACCACTTTTACTTATTCCCTTCAGTGGCTTTTATAGACATATTTAACTGTATATATGTATAGTCTTACCAGACACCCTAAAAGCTGTCTACTAAGGTCGCTCTAGATCCTGATTTACAGTGGATTGTAATCCCAACACCATGAGACCAGAGGACATTCTATACTTACCAGACACCCTAAAAACTATCCACTAAGGTTGCTCTAGATCCTGATTTACAGTGGATTGTGATCCCAACACCATGTGACCAGAGGACATTCTATACTTACCAGACACCCTAAAAACTATCCACTAAGGTCGCTCTAGATCCTGATTTACAGTGGATTGTAATCCCAACACCATGTGACCAGAGGACATTCTATACTTACCAGACACCCTAAAAGCTATCCACTAAGGTCGCTCTAGATCCTGATTTACAGTGGATTGTAATCCCAACACCATGTGACCAGAGGACATTCTATACTTACCAGACACCCTAAAACTATCCACTAAGGTCGCTCTAGATCCTGATTTACAGTGGATTGTAATCCCAACACCATGTGACCAGAGGACATTCTATACTTACCAGACACCCTAAAAGCTATCCACTAAGGTCGCTCTAGATCCTGATTTACAGTGGATTGTAATCCCAACACCATGTGACCAGAGGACATTCTATACTTACCAGACACCCTGAAAGCTATCCACTAAGGTTGCTCTAGATCCTGATTTACAGTGGATTGTGATCCCAACACCATGTGACCAGAGGACATTCTATACTTACCAGACACCCTAAAAACTATCCACTAAGGTCGCTCTAGATCCTGATTTACAGTGGATTGTAATCCCAACACCATGTGACCAGAGGACATTCTATACTTACCAGACACCCTAAAGCTATCCACTAAGGTCGCTCTAGATCCTGATTTACAGTGGATTGTAATCCCAACACCATGTGACCAGAGGACATTCTATACTTACCAGACACCCTAAAAACTATCCACTAAGGTCGCTCTAGATCCTGATTTACAGTGGATTGTAATCCCAACACCATGTGACCAGAGGACATTCTATACTTACCAGACACCCTAAAGCTATCCACTAAGGTCGCTCTAGATCCTGATTTACAGTGGATTGTAATCCCAACACCATGAGACCAGAGGACATTCTATACTTACCAGACACCCTGAAAGCTATCCACTAAGATCGCTCTAGATCCTGATTTACAGTGGATTGTAATCCCAACACCATGTGACCAGAGGACATTCTATACTTACCAGACACCCTGAAAGCTATCCACTAAGGTCGCTCTAGATCCTGATTTACAGTGGATTGTAATCCCAACACCATGTGACCAGAGGACATTCTATACTTACCAGACACCCTGAAAGCTATCCACTAAGGCCACTCTAGGTCCTGATTTACAGTGGATTGTAATCCCAACACCATGTGACCAGAGGACATTCTATACTTACCAGACACCCTGAAAGCTATCCACTAAGATCACTCTAGGTCCTGATTTACAGTGGATTGTAATCCCAACACCATGTGACCAGAGGACATTCTATACTTACCAGACACCCTGAAAGCTATCCACTAAGATCACTCTAGGTCCTGATTTACAGTGGATTGTAATCCCAACACCATGTGACCAGAGGACATTCTATACTTACCAGACACCCTGAAAGCTATCCACTAAGATCACTCTAGGTCCTGATTTACAGTGGATTGTAATCCCAACACCATGTGACCAGAGGACATTCTATACTTACCAGACACCCTGAAAGCTATCCACTAAGGCCACTCTAGGTCCTGATTTACAGTGGATTGTAATCCCAACACCATGAGACCAGAGGACATTTTATACTTACCAGACACCCTGAAAGCTATCCACTAAGGCCACTCTAAGTCTTGATTTAGTGGATTGTAATCCCAACACCATGAAGATCAGGTGACATTCTATACTTACCAGACACACTGAAAGCTATCCACTAAGGTCGCTCTAGATCCTGATTTACAGTGGATTGTAATCCCAACACCATGTGACCAGAGGACATTCTATACTTACCAGACACCCTGAAAGCTATCCACTAAGGCCACTCTAGGTCCTGATTTACAGTGGATTGTAATCCCAACACCATGAGACCAGAGGACATTCTATACTTACCAGACACCCTGAAAGCTGTCCACTAAGGCCACTCTAGGTCCTGATTTACAGTGGATTGTAATCCCAACACCATGAGACCAGAGGACATTCTATACTTACCGGACACCCTGAAAGCTATCCACTAAGGCCACTCTAGGTCCTGATTTACAGTGGATTGTAATCCCAACACCATGAGACCAGAGGACATTCTATACTTACCAGACACCCTGAAAGCTGTCCACTAAGACCACTCTAGGTCCTGATTTACAGTGGATTGTAATCCTAACACCATGAGACCAGAGGGCATTCTATACTTACCGGACACCCTGAAAGCTATCCACTAAGGCCACTCTAGGTCCTGATTTAGTGGATTGTAATCCCAACACCATGAAGATCAGGTGACATTCTATACTTACCAGACACCCTGAAAGCTATCCACTAAGGCCAATCTAAGTCCTGATTTACAGTGGATTGTAATCCCAACACCATGAGACCAGAGGACATTCTATACTTACCAGACACCCTGAAAGCTGTCCACTAAGGCCACTCTAGGTCCTGATTTACAGTGGATTGTAATCCCAACACCATGAGACCAGAGGGCATTCTATACTTACCAACACCCTGAAAGCTATCCACTAAGGCCACTCTAGGTCCTGATTTACAGTGGATTGTAATCCCAACACCATGAAGAGCTTGTTCTTCTCTTAGTAATTCAGCTTGACTGTGTTTAAGTGGTACAACAGTAAATGAGCCAGACGAGCGATTAATCTTTGACGATCTTGTAGAGAGGCCTGTCGAATGACTCCTGAAAGATCAAATTTCCATTATTAAACATTTAAAAGTGGTCTTTGAAAAAATTTTCAAAAACAACATACCAATCCGTGTCTTAATCAAAATCCAAAAACAAAGTAATGAACACTTTAAAGTCAGCAGAGCTGCCAACTGACCGGCAACCCGTGGGTCCATCCCACATTTACATGCAAATTCCCACTGACCTGCCAAGAAGTGGACTGACCCTCAATTAAGCATACGGTTTGAGACTTGCAGTATTCATTCATTCCCACTTTGAATCCAGATGTAATCACAGCATATTTGAGTTATTACATGGGTGCACTAAGGTCTAATTGGGATTAATTTTGTGCCGGTAGCGGGTGAAAAATCACAAAATCATGATGCACATATACTGTATCCATTTCTCTGTGAAATTACACAACAGCCCACCATTTTTCATTTTTTCATTTTTTCCCCTGTGTCCAAATGGTGCAAAGTGACACACATTGAAAAGGGGGAGGTTGGATAGCATGATGTCTACAAAAACTTCATAAGTAAACTTAAGAATTGCTGTTTTTTGTTAAGAAATGCAGCAGATGTTGTTTTCTTATATATTTCTAATGAAGTTTTAACTTTAACTAGTCAGGTATTAATGACAATGTGATCAATCTGATGTAATATCCGAGGATCAGTCTATACAGGTATATATAAGTAACACAGTCCACATATTTATAAAACTAACCTTTTGTTGCTTTTTCTTCCTGAGCTGATGAATTGCCAGCATCTTCTTTACTGGATGATGATACATACACACTCTGGCTCCGTCCCTCCAGGGAGTTCCGTAATCTGGGAGGTATCATAGGAGGTTTATTTCTCATAGTCGCATCTTCATAATCTGGTGAGGCACCAATTAATGGATCTACATCAGACGTTGATGAATTTGAAGACAATGAACTGGATTTTTTATTTTTTGTTTCAAATTTGAAATCGTCAAATGAAGGTGACGTTCTTCCATTGGTAATGACAATGGGTGGAGATTTGTTACCCTCCTCTGTTGGTAACGACGGGAGTGGTCTGTTAGTCACGTCGATCACTGATACATTAGATTTAAAACTAGAAGAAAATTTGTTTGAATTTGAAGTTGATATTTTCCTTGTAGGTGGAATTGGGGGACTTTGGGGATCAGAAGGAGATATCTGCTTCAAAGGTTGCGAATGTTCATTTGATAATGAAGTAGTAAGTCCTCTCTTAGGCAATGTGTCTATTGAAGGGGGTAGGGGTAAAGGTGGAAAGGATTTGATGTTGTGATCTGGTGATAAGTTTCGAGATGGGAGAGTATCTAAGAGGGTAGAGCAGGAGTAACATCAGACAGAGGATTTACAGTTTTTCTTGGGGGACAAACAATATCCCCTGTAAAGGAGGGACTAGTTACTTTAGGAATGGTCTCTAATAACGGAATGCCAGGCTGTATCTTGACGTCTGATACAGGACTAATTTTACGTTTTGGTACACAACAATCCTCATAAACATTCATGAATGGACCCGACAAATCCTTGGAATCAACTTTGTTGGAATTCCCAGAATGAATTTTTTTCACAGTTGTGCTTTCCATTGCTTCATCTGTGATATTGTTACTAGAGTTGTTATCATCATCACCTGATCCCGGAAATGGGGAATACATGTTCTCCTCTATCCCTTTACTTTGTGAATTATCAGTATTATTAGTAGCACTTTGTCCCCCCTGAACGGGTGTGTTTTCATAGTCAGTCACTTCACTGTCTTCAACTGTTTTACTTGGTAGGTCAATATTAGTGGGACTGTGTTTTTGAGCAGGTGTGTTTTCATAATCCGTAATCTGTTTGCTATGATGATCAGTTTTAGACCTTTCTGGTCTTGAAGGTTTATTTTCTTTCTGAGATTTGAAAAATTTTGGTCCCTGAAATGGTGGCCTACCAGTACATTCCAGAATAGACTGGTATCCATCATCTAAATCCTCTACAAATGTAATTTTACTGCCATTGGTTGTGGCAAGAGAACTGCCACATGCACCACCAATATCTTTCTCCTCAGTTTCTTGAATTGAGTTATCTCCCTTGTTACGAGGCGGTATTGGAGGAATTGATTTCTGAAATGATGAAGGCACTATTGGAGCAGAATGAGACTTTGTGTCTCTTTCCTTTTTTGATGTGACATTCAATAACATGTGATCATTTAAGGTGGTATCTTGAGTATCCATCCCTCTTAATTGTTCCTGTGTAGGCATGACTAACGACATAGACCGATCTGGTAAAGGCGGTGCTTTGTTTCTTTTTGGCACAGGTGGTAATTTATTATTCAACCAGAAATCTTTAGTCACAAAGTCATCTTCAGATGTATCAAGCTCACTATCTGGTTTTAAACCAGCTTTCCGCCGATATACTACACCATCAATCCCAGCCATCCCGGGTGGATCAGATTCCTCTGTTGTTTCAGATGAATCTTGATTCATGGCTTCCATCAGTGAAAACTGAGTCCCAAAAATAATTTCTTCATGCTGTATGCCGGGACTATTTACAGGTGTAGTTTCTGAAGATCCTGCTGCCTCATCACCACCATTTTCATCCAGCTGTAATGAGAGAGTAGGAATACCACTGGTATTTACATCCGGATTATCTTCTATTTCCTCAGACTTTGTAGGCACTGGTTTGATTGGAAACTCACTGTATATGTGACTGCTGTCATATTTTTGCTGAAAAATAAAACAACCAAGAATATGAATTATAAACAAGGTAATACAGTGACATGAACCTGCATTCTTACCATCTCTAATCTCCTACTTACAAGTCATTAAGAATAAATTAAAATGTTGACTTGTTATAGTTACACTGATCAACATTTCACTTTGATTATTAGAAAATGGTTAAAAGAACACAGACACTTTAGTTGTGTGACAGCAAGTAGAATTCCTAAGTCATGTGACAGTCGAGTGGGTATCTTCTTCCTAACTAGACATCACAGATGTATGAAGCTTGACATTTACTGTTAATTTTTCTTCAATATGTATCAAATAGGTAAGAACAATAGATTATCTTCAATAGATTTTGATCATTTTCCCTTCAATGAATGAACTTGGAGCCATATATTGATGTGTATTGTTTATCATAGTTGTTTTATATGACAATTTGTTGTGTCTTGGTTGCCTTGGTTACTGCCAGGTATATAATCTTCAGCTACAAATATCCGTGTAGGTTTACTCAAGGTTTGAATGTACTATCCCTTACATAATTTAAAGTTATTACATAGATGTTCCCAAAAACAAAACTTTTTAAATAACTCACCAGACATCCGTAATTGTGTAATGCTCTCTCTAATACTCTACACCAGTCTAACATGGCCGACCTGTGAAAACACACACACACCTCACAGTAAGTATGGAAAAACAACATTTTCTGTAACATCCAATATGTGGTTGGGTGGCTAAATCAAAAGCTTACAGGCCATGTCTGACCCAAGACTTGAAAGTGGGTAGTGACTGTTTTTTCGCCAAGCACTCTGCATTAGGAAATGAAAGTCACAGTTCTTTCCAATGGGCTTGGCACGCTAAAGAACCCGGCTGTATAATGCCATCAGCGCAACACACAGGCAAAATTTCTTCACCTTTGCCTTTAGCTGGCAATGTCTCGATATAAAAGAAATATTCTTGACTGAGACATTAAACACCATTACTCAACTCAACTCAAAAGCTTACAAATCACTGTGTGTAGCCTTCACTGCTTAAGTTTCAGGGTTTGAAGTTTAGGTCCAAGACCTCTAATTATTTAGTTTGTGGATCACAGTACCTCTCATCACCTAGGTTCAAATCCCATTCTGGACATATCCTAGTGTGAAATAGTTTGCCAGTTTGCTTGATGAAGGTTGGTGGTTTTCTCAGGTATCAAACTCCAGTGCACTCCACCATACATCATCTTCACTTGGGCATTATTCCACTATAATTATTCAGTAGGACCTATTATTATTTATCCATGTTACATACAGGTTCAAACAAGAAGGTTAAGATTTAACTTCTATAAACATTCATGATATTTTGCCAAATTTACAAGCAGAGCTGATTTATATTCTTGCTAATAATACTAAAATATGGCACCTAGCACTTTAAACATTCTGCCAAGTAACTTCGTGTATACATACCTAGATTCAGCAGTCAGTTCAATGACTCTATCTTGCAGAAATAAACAGAAAGTCCAGTTTTTATTCGTTCTTCCTAGTGTATATGTAAGCCGCTGACATCGACCTAGATCATAAGTATTGATTGGCTGTTCTGAAAATACATGTTCCTCTTTGTCGTAATATTCCAAATATGGTCTCCGTGATCGCAACCCCAATACATACCAACGTTGTGGCTCAAACATCTGAAATAAAGTAGTTAAACTTAAAATGTACAAAAAGTATACCCAGGGTGTAACTGTGTTCTTTTTTCCATTTAAATTATGGGTTACCCACTGGGCAGTTGAAAAGGTGTTTACACAAAGTCAAGATTATTGAGGTTTTCATCAGTCGATTTCCGGTGTCTTAACCATCCGGGAGTGGAGTAGAGAAACGGTGTTTTACACCCAAGTCAGGAATTTTTCACTGAAATCAAGAAAGTTGGTTCTAGAATGGCAGAGGAAACCAGAGTGTTGCTTACTTTCAGTGTCCAAGTAGGATTTGAAAACCAAAAGCATGGCTAAACTGAACTACTTGATTGATATTTGTTAAATTCACCTGTGTAAACTGAATACCTGTATAAGCCAAAAAACAATTTTGGTCAAGAAAGGGTTAGACAAGCTCAGCTATCTATATAGATCTACTGGATCTATCTTCTTTATTTTTCATTATATTTGGGATCAATAATGCACTTCTTCTGGTAAATTAAATATGGTAGCTTAATTATTATTTTTTTTAATTTTTTGGACTGTTACATGCTAGAACTCAAATTAATGAGCTTCAGCCACTTAAAAGAATTCTTTGAAAGAAAGAAAGATAGTCCTTCAATGTAAGACAAACGCACCATCACATTCCTACTACAGGTATGAGTTATGAGTTACTAGTGATATATGTATATTAAATACCAGTTTACCTGTAGTATTTGTGTAGCCATACTTGATCTGTTGGCTGGAGTAGCTTTAGCTTTCTTAAGGTAACCTTGCTTGATAACATTATCCATTATTTCTGGGGATTAGATGTTCACATGCTCCTTATTGCCTTATCAATCTGTAAATAAAATTGTTTTAAACTAAATAAAATATACAGGTATGTTTTTAAAAATCAACAAAAAAATACTAATAGCTGTCAAAACTTTAAATCAACAATTTATAAAAAAAAAAATACAACTGCTTCACATTTTGAATATTTTGGCAAAATTCTCAAAAAAAGTAAGTAATTCAGTTATTGTTCTTCTGCTTAAATACATTTTAAAATTCCAAATGACTCATAACCAAATGTAACCTTGTTTCTACAAGGGGACAAGTCAAAGGGAGGTATACACTTCTACTGTAAGCTGCAATTGTTGGTAGTTGTATGGTACATAGGGAAACAGTGAAAAGGACTGCATGTGTTTATAACAAGCCTACTACGAGTAAGACTGCAACAGAAAAGCACAAGAACCTTGGAGTGCACCCTTGTTTATAAGAACCTTCACATTGACAAGCTTTCAAATACCCTTTGAAACTAAGACCTGCTTGTGATACTTTAGAAGATAATCCAAGACCAGTGACCTTGCAGACATCTTTAGCAACAGGTTCCTCACTCACTCAACCACTCAATGTCAAAGGGATTTATAAACTTGCTTTGTCTATATCTTGGGTTACTGACTTTAAAAGATAAAATTTAAGATTCAAATGAATTATGATGCTACAGGAAAAAAATGAGTTAAGTTGAGTAATGGTGTTTATCATCCATCCCATTCAAGAATATTTCACTTATATATCAAGATGTTGCTAGCTAAATGAAAGGAGCAGAAATTTTGCCTGTGCAATGCACTGATATCATAATTCAGCAGGGTTCTTTATCATGCCATGCCTACCATGACCTCATTTGTTTTAAGTTTCCATCCGAAAAAAATGACTTCATTTTGTTATGCCGAGTGCTTGGCGAAAGTATCCTCACTATCCACTTTCAAGTCTTAGGTCAGATCCAGTCAGGGATCAAACCCATAACATGCCATTTACTTATCTTTATTTATATAAGCCTCTAAACAAAAGTTTCTCATTGTTAGCTGTAAAACAATGACCAGCTACAATTTTGTAATGTTGGTTAACTTCCAGTATTTGTCACAGACCCATGGTTTATAAACTCCCCACAGGTCCATGGTCTATACCATTCCCATAGAACCATCGTCATACCCTTTCTATACATCCTGCTTGTTTAAACACTGGGTATATGGCCACATGATTGGTCCCATACTTGTACTAGTATACAGACGACAACTGCACTACACTGACATTACACAAACTGCTTTTACCCGAGTTCCATAATTCAAATGACCCCCGGCTGTGAACTTATCTGACAGTTTTGTTAACTACTGACGAATGATACTGTATACACACATCATCCGATCATCATCATCTATTGATCAAGTATTTACCATTATCAATGCCGGAATTCTATAGAACTAGCCCCAGAATGAAGACATGGTATAGTTACAGCTTGTCATCTTCATATTTTCATTTTGTAGACCAATTCAAATATCTTCTAAACATTAGAACACTTTCTTTCTCCTGTCAGAAAATACACACTGATTTTACTTCCGCATAACATAGCGCCCCCGTCAAAATATTGACATTTCAAGGGGAATAACCAAAACATTAAAAAATAGAAAGCAATAGCTTTCCAAAAAATTATCACGTTTTTGTGCTGCAAAAAAGTCAATTGAAACTATTAAAAGCAAAACAGAAAACAAACTTTATACGTCATCATCTACTCAATGTCATCATGGACATCAGAGATATGGTTTTATGTCACTGGTGAAATATGTCAGATCGGACATGAGAGAGTCACTGGTGAAATATGTCAGATTGGACATCGGAGACATGGTTTTATAGTGTCCGAGGCGATGGTGTCGGATTGGACATCAGAGACATGGTTTTGTGTGTCACTGGTGAAATATGTAAGATTGGACATCAGATACAAGGTTTTGTGTGTCACTGGTGAAATATGTCAGATTGGTAATCAGAGACATGGTTTTATGTGTCACTGGTAAAATATGTCAGATTGGACATCAGAGACAAGGTTTTGTGTGTCACTGGTGAAATATGTCAGATTGGACATCAGAGACAAGGTTTTGTGTGTCACTGGTGAAATATGTCAGATTGGACATCAGAGACAAGGTTTTATGTGTCACTGGTAAAATATGTCAGATTGGACATCAGAGACATGGTTTTGTGTGTCACTGGTAAAATATGTCAGATTGGACATCAGAGAAAAGGTTTTGTGTGTCACAGGTGAAATATGCCAGATTGGACATCAGAGACATGGTTTTATGTGTCACTGGGTCGGATTGGACATCAGAGACATGGTTTTGTGTGTCACTGGTGAAATATGTCAGATTAGACATCAGAGACATGGTTTTATTTGTCACTGGTAAAATATGTAAGATTGGACATCAGAGACAAGGTTAAGTGTGTCACTGGTGAAATATGTCAGATTGGAAATCAGAGACAAGGTTTTATATGTCACTGGTAAAATATGTCAGATTGGACATCAGAGACAAGGTTTTGTGTGTCACTGGTGAAATATGTCAGATTGGAAATCAGAGACAAGGTTTTGTGTGTCACTGGTGAAATATGTCAGATTGGAAATCAGAGACAAGGTTTTATATGTCACTGGTTTAATATGTCAGGTTGGACATCAGAGACAAGGTTTTTATATGTCACTGGTGAAATATGTCAGATTGGAAATTAGAGACAAGGTTTTATATGTCACTGGTGAAATATGTCAGAGTTGACATCAGAGACATGGTTTTATATGTCAATGGTGAAATATGTCAGATTGGAAATCAGAGACATGGTTTTATATGTCACTGGTAAAATATGTCAGATTGGACATAGAGACATGGTTTTATATGTCACTGGTGAAATATGTCATATTGGACATCAGAGACAAGGTTTTATATGTCACTGGTGAAATATGTCAGATTGGACATCAGAGACATAGTTTTATATGTCACTGGTGAAATATGTCAGATTGGAAATCAGAGACAAGGTTTTATATGTCACTGGTGAAATATGTCAGATTGGACATCAGAGACATGGTTTTATATGACACTGGTGAAATATGTCAGATTGGAAATCAGAGACAAGGTTTTATATGTCACTGGTGAAATATGTCAGATTGGACATCAGAGACATGGTTTTGTGTCACTGGTGAATATGTCAGATTGGACATCAGAGACAAGGTTTTATATGTCACTGGTGAAATATGTCAGATTGGACATCAGAGACAAGGTTTTATATGTCACTGGTGAAATATGTCAGATTGGAAATCAGAGACAAGGTTTTATATGTCACTGGTGAAATATGTCAGATTGGACATCAGAGACATAGTTTTATATGTCACTGGTGAAATATGTCAGATTGGAAATCAAAGACATGGTTTTATATGTTACTGGTTATATATGACAGATTGGACATCAGAGACATGGTTTTATATGTCACTGGTGAAATATGTCAGATTAGAAATCAGAGACATGGTTTTATATGTCACTGGTAAAATATGTCAGATTAGAAATCAGAGACATGGTTTTATATGTCACTGGTGAAATATGTCAGATTGGACATCAGAGACATGGTTTTATATGTCACTGGTAAAATATGTCAGATTGGACATCAGAGACATGGTTTTATATGTCACTGGTAAAATATGTCAGATTGGAAATCAGAGACATAGTTTTATATGTCACTGGTAAAATATGCCAGATTGGACATCAGAGACATGGTTTTATATGTCACTGGTGAAATATGTCAGATTGGACATCGGAGACATGGTTTTATATGTCACTGGTAAAATATGTCAGATTGGACATCAGAGACATGGTTTTATATGTCATTGGTGAAATATGTCAGATTGGAAATCAGAGACATGGTTTTATATGTCACTGGTAAAATATGTCAGATTGGACATCAGAGACAAGGTTTTGTGTGTCACTGGTGAAATATGTCAGATTGGATATCAGAGACATGGTTTTATATGTCACTGGTAAAATATGTCAGATTGGACATCAGAGACAAGGTTTTGTGTGTCACTGGTAAAATATGTCAGATTGGACATCAGAGACATGGTTTTATATGTCACTGGTAAAATATGTCAGATTGGACATCAGAGACAAGGTTTTATATGTCACTGGTAAAATATGTCAGATAGGAAATCAGAGACAAGGTTTTATATGTCACTGGAAATATGTCAGATTGGACATCAGAGACATGGTTTTATATGTCACTGGTGAAATATGTCAGATTGGACATCAGAGACATGGTTTTATATGTCACTGGTAAAATATGTCAGATTGGACATCAGAGACAAGGTTTTGTGTGTCACTGGTAAAATATGTCAGATTGGACATCGGAGACATGGTTTTATATGTCACTGGTAAATATGTCAGATTGGACATCAGAGACGTGGTTTTACATGTCACTGGTAAAATATGTCAGATTGGACATCAGAGAGATGGTTTTATATTCACTGGTAAAATATGTCAGATTAGACATCAGAGACAAGGTTTTATGTGTCACTGTTAATTTTTTCAGATTGGACATCAGAGATAACAGATATCAGATCGGACATCAGAGACATGGTTTTATATGTCACTGGTAAAAATATGTTTAATTTGTACGCTATGACCAATTACTGTGATTGTACAGATGTAATAAAGTATTATTGTTTTTGTTATGATGATGATGATGATGATGATGATGATGATGATGATGATGATGATGATGATGAGGATGATGGTGGTGGTGGTGGTGACGACGACGACGACGACTATGATGATGATGATGATGATGATGATGATGATGATGATAATGATTATCATTGTTAAACTGCAAGGTTCAAATACCGAAAACAAATATTTACTCTCCGATATTTCCTTGAAATTTTCCAAACTGTTAACAATTTTAACTAAAAAAAACTAGTAACATACGTTGAATTAATGATGATTTAATCTGTTCAGATTTTTCCATATTCAGTCCTTACTCAAATAAAAAATTATGTGTCAGTAAATTATTTCACCATATTTACGGTAAAATTCAAAGTAAGTACAGTGAGATCTACTTTGAAGTTAAATGCCACCTCTATATGAAGGACAACTGCTTTTAAAAAATTTATTCCAATTGCCTTTTATTCATGTTTTTGGATTTGTATATGAAGAGTCACCTGCCCATAAAGACCAAATTACTGATTCCCTTACCTGGCCTTTATAGACAGGAATTACTGTAGTTGAATAGTTAAGTTATAGATAATACTGCCGGAGTGTAAAGTCTTCCTGATTGGGATTCAATTTGTAGTCTCTGACTATATAGCCAATACAAACATGAACACAAAGCATAAATAGATAGTTTTATTACAATTTGCTTTAGTTTGATTGATTTTTTATTCATTTTCCACATTTCAACATTAAGTTCACAATATATCTGAAATTATGCAACATTCAAAATTTGACTAATCAACTGATTAAACTAATCAGGCTTTTGAACAACTGACCCCAGATATAGTAAGATCGATCTTTAAGTGGTAAAGAGTTCGATTTCTTAATCATACGTCATACCTGAGACATATACACTTGCAGTTAACTATACTTCTTCAAACAGTACTCGGTGTTTTAAGGGGTCCTACGAAATGAGAATTGAAACTTGAAAGCCGTCTCAATTTAGATTCTCCATCACATAGCCACGGTGTTATAAATTCTAGTACACCACAAGATCATGTTTCATCAGATACTACTGATTATTTCAAACATTTTGACGAAAAGCTTGTTGGCCTTACTAGGCGTGAATACACTGATACACTGTTACAACTAGCTGACAATTCAGATGAAACCATTAGCTCATATAGAAGTGTGTTATTGAAGCGCGCTCGAACTATGGAAAACTGTCCATCAGGAAAAGCGATTGATCGACGTGCTACTGCAAATAGTTCAAGTCAGAAGAAAAGCTCAAATGACTGTTATATAATACAACAATTTATAAACGGCGATCTAAGTAATGAAATAAAGACCGTGTTTTCTGCCTCAAAAGTCATGGGTTCTGAATCTCTTTGTTCTCAAGATACATCAGTTGTCGGAGAAGGCACACCGATAAAAAGACAAAGTGGAAACAGAGATCAAGTGTGTTTTCTTATCTCCGAGGTGAGAGTATTAAAAGATTCGCTAGCTAGCTTATCGGCTGATTATCATGGACATAAACAAGAACTTCATGACGAAGTAAAGAAACTTCAACAAGACAACGATAAAATAAAAGAAGAAGTGAAAATCATATCTAAAGGTTATGTCTGATTGCAAAACGAAAATCGACAACGTTTTTCACTCCGAGTTACAAAACAACATACCAATGGAAAGTTTAGCAGACAGTTTACGTTTTCTTGGTGCTAAGCTGTCTACAGTAGATAAAGCAAGACGTGAAATTGCGAACAAACTTGATGAAGTCAGCACTATTTCTCGGGACAACGGGTATGGCATAGAGAGACTGGAGGATAAGTTCAAGAAAGTTCAAATATTAACAAACCGGATCTACAGGAATTAAAAGGACGTCTCTCTTTTGTTGAGTCTGAACTTACAGTTCCGAAAAAGTGTGATTTGTCACCAGACATTAACTCGTTGAAATCAACGTTAAATCAAGTTAGTTCTCGCGTAAACAGTATTGAGGATACCTTTTGTGAAAAATTAAAAACACACTGGAGATGTTTGCGAGTCAAGTATATGGAGATATCAACGAAATTCGAGAGTTGGCGTCTACGAAAGTATCACTTTATACAGAGGACAGTAGCGACAAAGGTGACCATCACGACGACGTTATGATACATAATGATCACAGGTTGGAAACAGGATCGTTTCGGAATGTTCACCACAATGAACATGTGTCTGATTGCATGAACAAAAACCTGTTAATCGCAAAAGTCATACAGATAGTCAAACAAATAATAAGATTACAACCAGACGCAACGAAATAAACAATAATGATGACCTGAAACCGGACAGGAATCACAAGGCAGATCTAAAGTGGATTGAGAAGAGTAAAGATACTCTTAATACAGCAGATTCGGTTGAAAAGTTTGAAAATGAGGGTTTTCACGCCGTGTTCAGTAAACGCACTCGTATTAAAAGATATTATCTCGGCAAAATTTCAAAATCAGTAACGGTTGACCAAATAAAAGATTATATCAGCAAACAGAATGTTACTTGTACGTTTGTTAGATTAATGAACAGCCGTCGACGAGATACTGTATCCGCACGTGTTAATATCTTAAAAACTCACGAGGAAGTAGTAGAAAGTAAAGGGTTTTGGCCAAGAGGTATATCATGCCGTCCGTGGGTGTCAAGAAGCTCCTATTACCAAGATGATTAGTTACTCTATTACTAGTATGTTGACGCTGTCTTTTCTACTTCTCATTATGGGTACAATGAAAATTCTATCTTGGAATGCAACTGGGATAATGTCAAGTTCTGTCTACTTGTCAAATGTTCTACAACGCGAAAAAATTGACATTTGCGGAATATCCGAACATATGTTATTACCAGAAACTGTTGGATTCCTGGGATGTATAAGCACGGATTACGATTACCTGGCGACGGTTGATTTCAGCTTACATCCGGTCTTCCCTCGCCGTGTAGGCAAAGCCGGCGTTAGTTTATTGTGGCATAAACGAATGAGCAATGTAATAGAACCCTTAACAATCGATCCACCAGACGACAGAATTGTCGCAATTAAAGTGAACCTTGGTGACAATGAAACGTTGTATATAATTCAAGTTTACTTGCCAACAACAAAATATCCCGTCGATCTTTACAAAGACTACATAAGTAAACTCTGCGAACTTTGCAATGTGTATGGACTTCAGGGTAGAGTTGTGCTTATGGGCGACTTTAATGGTCACTTTGCAGGCGATAGATATCATGATGGGTTTAACTTCAGAGATAAATATTTAGAGTTGTTGATTAAAAACGGCGATATGTGTTGTATTTCAAGTTCTAGTTTGTGTTCTGGTGCATACTATTCGTATGTACCAGATGGTACTGGTTCCCCAAGCTTAATTGACCATATACTCATAACAGATACAATGCGTGATTATGTCTCAAAATGTATAATTCTGGATGATGAGTCAATGGACGTCTCAAATCATAGACCAATGTTGTTAAAACTTGTATTACAAAACCCAATCATAACAGATAACAGTCACAACAAACTTGCAATCACAAGGTATAAGTGGACAGACACGAATATTCCGATGTACAAAGATACCCTCGACAATCGTCTTAATGATGTAGATATTGAAGGTTTAGATAACCAATCTCTAGATTCGTTTTATCACGATATCATAACTCACATTATAGAAACTTCAAACACAACATTACAAGTCAAAAAGATGAGGACGTACTTAAAACCTTATTGGACACCCATTCTCAGTAATAAGGCCCAATTCACTATTTCAAGATGATGAAAAATAAAAGTCTTACAAGCAATGAACTTCTGGTCTTTTCAGAGACTGGACATATCAGAAGATTCAGAAACAACAAAATTATTAACACAAATTGATTATTTTGGTTGTAATTTCACTTTATTGTTACATACATACTATTCGTATTTAAATGAGTTGATATTTACGTGACCGTAGTTAAAGTTCATCATATTCTTACCAGGTAGTAGTATTTATATGTCTATTATGCTTGAACATTAGGTTACATTGTTATTAATTTAAAAATGTGCCTTGAGACCACTTCGGCATATCGAAATGATAATGACGATGTTTGTAGTCTACAGAAATTAAAGTATTTTTACGCAAAAATACAATAAATTTATTTCTGTATTCTCAAGTTGGTAACAGAAACAAAATTTCAAACAGGTAGTCATTAATCAACACTCAAATCAAAATGCAAATATGTCTTGATGAAATTGCTAACCAAAAGAACTGTACAAAACTTATTATCTTCAAGATAATTTTCACTTAAGTAAACAGTGTATTCGGTAACGTATGTAGCACCTCTAGATGACTTTGAGTCAATATAAAGACAGCTAAATTATATTATATTACAAATTATTAACTCTTGTTTTCCTAATAAAATTGTAAAACTTATCAATAGAACACATGATATTGGTAGATATGTTCACTTTTCTAGCGAAATGACAAAAACTATTTATCGGTAACGTATGTAACAGTTTAACCGATAATAAGATTATGTACATGGTATCGTTTACAATGAAGTCTTCAATTTCTTTATTAAGACAACAAGAGATATAAAGCCTTTAAAATTATCAATTATCACGATGTAAATGTTCACTTTTCTAGTGACAAAAATAATTAATTAAGTAAGTAACGTATGTAACTGTTTAGTCACGTATGTAACAATTACATACTGGGGTTTAAAACTTCTTCACTCAGTGACATGTCCTCCTTTAAAGAAATTCAATAAAATATACCCGAGTTACATTCTAAAAAACAAGGCTAATGGAATGAGAAAGTCTTAATTGCTGATTAAAATGTCATATCTTTAAAGGAACCACTGTCTGTATTTTTCTCTCCAGTAGTACTTTTCATATTTAGTTTTTAAACCTGAAATCTGGACTTATCCTTTATTTCTAACAACTTTTTTCTCCACCCGATTGGTTATACTGTTTCTAAATTCAGGATAGACTGAAAAATCTTACATGCTATGTGCCTTTTACAAACATTTACTGTCTATACCAGTCAATTTATTTAAAGTCGATCTCTTTTTCTTCTAATTATCTTTTAATCAATCATGTGACTTAAAATGTCTCTCATACCGATCCATGCCAATTTCATAATCCCAAAGCAGAGAACAAACGTTGAAAATTTGCAAATAAAGTTAAACACACGAACTTTCACCAGGAAAGTGAGAACAAATCAACAATGTCCATTGTATTTTGGTATTAGTAATCAAGCAGTTTGCTTCGTTTTATAAAGTCCACGTGGGTGCCATAGTTGAGGTACAAGTCCCAATATGAAGCAGAACATGAAGGATCAGTTGTATCTTTTATTTCAATATCCTTAAGATAGATGACATTCACAAAAGCCTTCGAATTTAGAATTATAAAATCCTATACCAGACATCATGTATCTGTATATATGTGGAGTTAAATGGTTTTGTTACAGTCATCCTTCAAGTTAAAAACGGTTTTACATAAATTCTGCTGCAATATGAAATAAATCAGCCAGCAATGATGCACAGTTTAGGCCCATTACCGATTATTGTTGGAAAATTATATTGCTAAACATAACATGTATATGGTGTCTTTCAAAATCACTCATATTTTGTTGTTGATTCTATCACTATACAT
Organism: Anadara kagoshimensis; assembly: GCA_021292105.1. NCBI lineage: Eukaryota > Metazoa > Mollusca > Bivalvia > Arcoida > Arcidae > Anadara > Anadara kagoshimensis. The sequence continues at coordinate 51,469,823 of CM037857.1, forward strand.
GTATTTAATATTTGTCAATAAGGTGTTACCAAGAAGAACTTTTTCTTGCTGAGCTTCGCTTGTTGGGTGTCAAGTCAATAATGGATACATCACTTTCTGTTTGCTTTCATAATGTTAACTTCTCATTTGAAAATGTAACTCTTTTATCCTTTCTAATATGAAAGTTTTCTATCTGAAATTTCTTTCTCATGATTTATCTTTTAAAATTTTAACGTCTTTAGATACATTACATTAAGCTTCCCTCTTAGCTTCTTGTCAGAACTTGTATAGTTTTTACCCCTAGTTTAAATAGAAGGTAACCTAAAACTAAGAAGAGTATGACCACTGTTGTTAATGACGTAACAGGGACTGGTTCCAAAGAGACATAACCACTATCTGAAACATCCTTGGCGGCTATCTGTTCTGGAAGTTCATGTGTTTAACTTAACTTGTCAGTTTCAAAGTTTTCACTTTGCTTCTGGATTTGTGATTCGGACACATGGAATAGTAGGTTTGTTTTTTCAGTTTAATTCTTAGTTTCTCTTCAATTTAGAACTCCGATCATATCCCATTTTCTTTATCTCTGTAATTTGACTGAATTTCAAGACATGATTTATCCATCATGAAACATTAGACAGCAACTGTGTTTGTAATTCAGACCAGTAACGTAGATACCAATACTTACGTTACCTGGGGGTCTGCAGATATATGGATGTATATTGACCACCCATTTGACCATTGAAGTTTTGTTTTACGCTGCATTTACACTTTCATAATCAGAATTTATGAAATTGCAGGTATTTGATTTGTATGTATAACAAATATTAAAATGAACAATGTTGTATTCAAATCTATGAGAAAATTATCCAAATAAATTAGACCAGTGACATCTATCGTTTCAAAATCCAATTTGAAGTTGAAAATTGTTTAATTTCTCTACACGTAACTAAACTAGAAACTTTAAGTGTTTGTTTATTGTTGTATCTAATGACAGTTTGCTTAACTATTTCATTGTAATTGAAATGAAAGTACTGATACATACGTTACTTGTGTTAATTACATACGTTACCTATAGTAACGTATATATCATTTTTTGGAAAATGAATTCCAGACTATGGATCAAGGGTAGACATACCATCATGGGTTTATGGAAATGACAAGGTTTATTATCTATATAGTCAGATGTATTATTTCAAATTGAAATTTTTGAATGGATTCTTGCCATCCAAAGAGGTCACCTTCGACTGTTTCACTTTTGCTTGAGAATTTTTATTTTAACAACAATCGATGTGGTTAAAACTTCACATGCACACTTCTATAATTTAAATCTAGAACTATACAAATTATAGTGGTCACTTGACGTGATTTAGGTGTATTTTCAAATGATGTTATCACGTATGTATCGGTAACGTATGTATTTTTTTCAACTGTTACAATATGTGGTTTAAATAATAGGAACTTGTGCGGAATAAAGATGATATATTTTAAATATTATATCAAAGTACTTCGTTTGACAATATATTAATTTTGACTTGGATAAAATATTTAACCATATGAATGACGTAACGTAAGTATTGATGAAAATAAAACCTTCCATTCAATTTTGTGTCATGCTTGTTCAGGCCCAATAGCGACTGTTAAGTTGAAAATTTTATTGTTCCGTTAAGTATGCGTAAGATAAGCTTCAATTTGCCCACGTCAGTGGTAAGTATGACATTAATATATGATAACCATGGAGACAGTTTTATATGTGGTAACGTTTGTATCACAGCTGGTAACACATCTTTATTTGGCACCAGATTTTACCAATAGCTTGCATTGTCATCAGAAACCAGTTTTAGATATGACAACAATGCAGCATTAACAAAAGCAATTCTTTAAATTTTTGTTACTTTCCAAATATTGAAGATTTGGCGATTTAAAACATAAAAACCTTACCCGGTAACAGTAACGTTTGTATCATTTTGAAGGTTTATGAGATTGGAAAATAATCAAATACATGGATTAACTAGAAAACTGTGATTGATAATTGTAGATATAATGTGTAATTTCTGTTGGTACATTTATTCTTTGGTCTTTTCCAAAGCCAATTCATTATACTGTAATATAACACTATTTGGGCCTTATTACTGAGAATGGGTGTGGAACGACGAGCTAAAATCACTGCACAGAAATATGCGTCTAGCGAGGAGAATGTGGATACTGGAAGGTAGACCAAGAGGAGAAATATACCAGTCGTATGCCGTTATAAGGATGCTAAACGAATATTCAGATGTTATAAAAGACGGTTTGAGCATGAACATATAATGAGCGAGTTTGAAAACATTGACAAAGCAGCTGAAATCGACCAAGATCTTTTTTGGAAGTTAATAAACTCTAAGCGGAAAAGAAATAGACATAAAGAAGGTTGTGAAATTAAATTTAAGGATAAAGTTGTCAGAGACCCGGTTGATATTGAAGAAGGTTGGGGTGATTACTTCTGCAATCTTTACTCAACCAAAGATGTGTACACCGATGTTCAGGACGATTATATTGAAAGTTCCGTTCGCGATATTCTGAAGGATAAAGCATCGAATGGTAATAATAATTATAATAATGACATTTTGAAGAATGATTTCAGCATGGAAGAGCTACTTAGTGTTTTAGTAAATTTACCTAATAATAAAGCTCCAGGAATTGACTTAGTGACGTATGAACATCTAAAATATTCAGGGCAGGGATTGAGGAAATGTCTCTTAAAGTTGTTCAACACTTTCCTAAAGTATGAAATTCTCCCCGACAATGCCAAAACGGGTTTAATTGTGACACTTTACAAAGGAGGTAATAAGATAAAAACGTCACCTGATAGTTATCGTGCAATATCTCTACAACCAGCAATTGAAAAAGTGTTTGAAAAACTTATTTTGTCACGAATAGAACATTCCGGTCTAAATGAAAACATCAATCCTCTACAAAACGGGTTTCAAGCGAACATGAATAGTACAATGGCTTCATTCATCTTGAAAGAGTCTATTTCGTATGCCAGTGAACGGGATAGTAAACTTTATGTCGCTTTTATGGATGCCGAGAAGGCATTCGATAGAGTGTGGCATACTGCGCTTTTCTATAAGTTACACCAGTTTGGTCTGATTGGACGCGGATTGCGTATAATAGTCGAACTCTATAGAAATATGACTGGAATAGTATTACACCAAGGTTTCGTGTCGAAAGAATTCCAAATAAATTGTGGAACAAGGCAAGGCGAAATTTTGTCCCCTTGGCTTTACCTGGTATATATCAATGACTTGTTAAATGATTTTGTTCACACGTTGATGGTTTTAGGATTTATGGACAAAGTTTCTGTTGCCCGACACAAGCTGATGACATTGTATTGCTGTCTTTGAGTAAAAATGGACTAGATAATTTATTGAAAGTCTGTCATGAGTTTAGCAATAAATGGAAGTTCCGTTACAATGCATCCAAATGCAAAATCATAGTGTTCAATGAAAGTAAGGCAAATTATCTTCAACACTCACGATCTTGGTTACTTGGTGATCGACCGATTGATGAAGTTGAAATTTATACCCATGTTGGAATAACTGTAAATAAATTCAGGGTTTCCGTCCAGATGTCGAAAATATAGTTTCAAAAATCAGAGGAACTTTTTTCAGTTTGATGGAGATAGGGGTGCATCGTGATTTTATGCATCCTCTCACAAGTTTAAAAATATACCAGTCTGTAGTTTTACCGTGTGCGCTATTTGGTGCCGAAATGTGGTCACCCGTGTTGACTTCTGATTTAAGACGAATCGAAACAATTCATCATTACTGTTTGAAACGCATTCAAGGTCTTCATATGCGAACCCGTTCTGACATGGTACTTGGACTTCTCGTTGCTTGTCAATTTCGGCGTTAATTGAGAAACGTAAATTGGGTTTCTTTGCTCTTTTGTGTCGCCTTTCAAGTCGTCATTCTGTTAAAAAAATTGTTTCTAATCAGACTTTTTCAGCATCAGTACGGATGTTCGTCGTCAGAATGTTATATAGCTGACATAATACAAGTGTTGTCAAAACATGAACTACTAGATACATTGTCGAATTACTTGTGTTTATCAGATTTTCCATCCAAAGTAGCTTGGAAGCGAACATGTGAGTCTGCAATAACTAGCTGTTTCAGGCAAGATTGGTTACAACGAACCTCCCAATCAACAGATTTTATTAGATTTTTGTCCACTCATGGTGAATTTAAAACATCTTCATTCTGGACACTTTCTCGTTCAAATTATGCACTATCTGGAGCCTGTTCAAAGGTTGTCCAACTACAATGTGTTATTCCGTTGTCTAACAAAACTTGTAATCTGTGTGGGTCTGTCAACATAGAAATTGTGAATCATATAATCTGTGACTGTTTGGATGTTGATCTCGTGAATGCAAGGGACGTTTATTGGACAAATATAATTGACTTATTTGACATTCACTTATTTGTATATATGGACAGCTTAAACAGCGTTGAAAAAGAAAGAACAATCTTGGGTGGCATGACAAACAGTCTATTAGAAAATGTACCGGGCATTGATATTGCGTTTTTCAATGAATTGAATAGTGATTTTTTGCTTAAGTTATTCAGAGATGTGGACTTGAATCCAGCGTACTCAGCATAATACCCCGAAGAACCAAAATTATCATGACAATATTTATTTATTTCTATATAATAATCATGTTCTGTATATAGTAATTTCTATCTTTTATTGTTAACTCTTCCTCTTTCTATCCTTTCTCTCTAATCTCCCATGAGGAGGAAATAAATATATATACAGAATATATATACCTCTATATGAAGGACAACTGCTTTTAAAAAATTTATTCCAATTGCCTTTTATTCATGTTTTTGGATTTGTATATGAAGAGTCACCTGTCCATAAAGACCAGATTTACTGATTCCCTTACCTGGCCTTTATAGACAGGAATTACTGTAGTTGAATAGTTAAGTTATAGATAATACTGCCGGAGTGTAGTCTTCCTGATTGTGATTTAATTTGTAGTCTCTGACTATATAGCCAATACAAACATGAACACAAAGCATAAATAGATAGTTTTATTACAATTTGCTTTAGTTTGATTGATTTTTTATTCATTTTCCACATTTCAACATTAAGTTCACAATAAATCTGAAATTATGCAACATTCAAAATTTGACTAATCAACTGATTAAACTAATCAGGCTTTTGAACAACTGACCCCAGATATAGTAAGATCGATCTTTAAGTGGTAAGGGGTTCGATTTCTTAATCATACGTCATACCTGAGACATATACACTGGCAGTTAACTATACTTCTCCAAACAGTACTCGGTGTTTTAAGGGGTCCTACGAAATGAGAATTGAAACTTGAAAGCCGTCTCGTGTCGTTGCATAGGCCTCGTCTGAAAAAGTGAACACGCGCTTAACCTGTGGTCGGTGACATGCAAATATAAGTGAATTACTCTTGAATGAAGAGTAAAATCAACCAAGTACACTATTAGAAACTAATATATTATTATATATACTGACAAGACAGACATCACCCTGAATAACACCTCAGATAACATTTCTTGTGTGGTTGTCCTTGTTGACCATAATGGTTTTCGTTTCCGTTTGTCCATTATCTAATTCGAATAATTCGTGAAATATTGTAGGGTAACTTTAAGTTTAAGCAAAACGTGATAATTTTGTGATATTTTAAGAAATCCACAAAATCTTTGATTTCAAAATAAAACAGAAGAACTAATGCTGTTTTAGATGTTTTATATAAAATAAACAATAACATTTAAATAATATATATCTTAAAAACACAACACAAATAGTAAAATGATAACAACAAAAAGAAATGAATTGCACGACTTAGTTTGTCATGATACGTTGTGATACACAACAAAAATAACACACACACACACACACACACACACACACACACACATGCAAAACATAGCACCAATTATGCATTCATTTATTCATTCAGTCAATCATCCATTCATCCATTCATTCATTTATTTTTCCGAGCAAGTTTAATTTGTATTATTTTGGCATTCAGCAAACATACAAATACAATTATATTTGCATTAAATCTTCACAAATATTACAACAATACATATAAGTAACATGTAATGTTAATTGTTTTATGATAAAGAGGATGTAACTTTCGTTTTTAGTTTAATATTGGAAAAAATTGTCCCCATAATCTTGAAAAATGTTCATATTTTCCTTTTCTTTATTTCGTATGGCATCCCGAGCATCTTATTCCCGAGATGTCAATGATTATACGTAGATAAAGATACCGCCTTGTTCCGTTGTAATATAAGGGGCACGTAACTGCTGTACATAGGGCCCTTAACTGATGCATAAATGTCCTCAATATTGTTAATTATAAGAAATTTGTTATGAGACCATATATACGAATATAACTCCAGTTTTAGAAAAGGCGTACTCTTCCATAACATATCTATCCACTTTTTTCCAAAGTCCGTTTTCCTCCATTTTCTTCATCAGCGGTTCTAGCTTGTCCTTGTAGGAATCCACATTTTCTAGATATTCCTCCCTCATTGCGATTACTATAACCCCGCCTACAACAAGTAAATATATCACGTGACTTAGTTTTGTAACATTTGTTTTAGAAGTTATTATAGAAAAGAAATTAAAATAAACTGAAAGAATTGTACACTTTACACACTGCATAATTCGCTATATTATGATATATGTGCAAAATGTCCAATTCTTTCATTTTTCCATGACAAAAAGAAAGTTTATGTTCATTTCTTATAATTCTTCAGTATAGTTTTTTTTTAAACAATAAATCAACAACTTAAACAACAAAACACGCATAGCAAGTAAAAATTAGGGTCGTAATGACGTAAGAATTTAAATCTATGTGCGTCGTTCATAATAACGTGACGTCACCGAGATGCAATCCATTCATGCAAAAATAACAGAAAAGATCTGACCAATCAAAATCCTTGAAACAAAGAAAAATTGAATTATTGCATTATTGACTCGTTTAAGATAAAGATACCCTGAACGTGTGGTTTGAGTTTGAATATCGGTCAATATTATTTGACTTATATCGACACATCAGCTTTGTATGAAAGTTACAGAAATTTATACTTTGGCTTATGGCAACACATATAGAGCCATGTATATCATGAAGCCGACGTATATTTTTAAGTTTTGAAAGTTTTATGGCTTTTAAAAATATATCATAATCATTGTAAACGACTTTATGTCTCGCTATAACGAAGTATTTTAGGATTTGGACATCTTAGCATTGAGCCATCTTAGGTTTGAGACATCTTAGTATTAAGACATCTTAGTATTGAGATTTATATTTACCTGGCTTAACTATACGTATCATTTCATATAAAGCTTCAATGGGTATATGACCATCACCAAACCCTCCAGATGAAACAGCACAATCATAATAACCTGTATAAATAACAACATAAAAACTTACAGAATCACGAAACTGAGAATAATTACAGTTACCATGGTAACTAACTTGTTTGAAGAAGATTTAGAGGCACTTTACTATATTACAAGTAATACAAAACAACAATGTACGACGTTTATACATTACTAATGTACTTTATTTAGCGATGGTTTTGATTTGAAAGATTCACGCTATACGAGAAACGTCAATTTATAAGAGGTTCGAACTCTGACCGGGTCATACATGCTTGTCTGTGGTATGCCGATTTTGTGAGCTAGCACCTTAAAGTCGTTCTGAGTGGGTGTTAGCACAAAGCATACAACTCACGCATATACGATTCTTAGATTAATCCTTAGATATCAACAGAGTTTCTTTGGGAATGATTAAAACATTGCTGATGTGACTTTAAACAACATTACAACAATCCCCCCGTAATCGTCTCGTGTGTTAATTTTTCCCTCGTGGGATAATCCACTATAACACCCAGAACCAAAGGCGGTATGTTGCCCCGTTCTATTGTTAGTGTGGTACAATATGTCGCTGGTTTTGTTATCATCGGATATCGTTCTTGATTGTGATGTTATTACCAAGTGTACCGGTATGTTATTGAAATATTGCATATATGGATCCAATGTTTTGAAAACTGATAAATGAAATATTTGATTAATGTGACGAGTAAAATTTTACCTTGATCAACAGGTAGTTTGTCCTCCGTCATAAATTCACATAGCAGTCTGTTGTATACATTTTTCTTCTTGGCTTTTTCAAGCATTCCCTCGGCTGGGTCGAGAGCATCAATATCCTTAAATCCACGTTTACTTAGCTAAGGAAAAAAATAACCATCATCATGTAAAAAAAATATCATTAAAAACTAAATACAATACAAAAATCATCCCGGATATATTAAACGCCACACAGTTCCATGTCCCTGTTGATTACACACGTGGTGGGTGTAGCTAGCTAAATAGGAGGCACACACCCTTCCGTACCATCCGGGTAGAGATTCACGTTTTTAACTTTTTCGACTGTGAACTTGAACATAGACTGGGTATGTTTTTTGTCAGAAAATTTAATTAAAATTTTTTAATTTAAATAATCTCTCTCTCTCTCTCTCTCTCTCTCTCTCTCTCTCTCTCTCTCTCTCTCTCTCTCTCTCTCTCACCTCTAATCCGACTGCTCCGGTACCAGCAGCAATGTCCAATATTTTGACTTCATTTTTATCTTTAAAACAATGGGATACGGCTTCAGCAGCCATGATTGGTCCGTTATATCTCCCGGGTGATAAATCCTACAAGATAAAACACAACACAGTATTACCAAACACACTGCCTGGGTGTATATATAGTGCCCTTAAATCATCACATTATATTAACAATTTTCATTAACAAATTGCAGTAACCCTTAAACAACTCGACCAAAAACGCTAAAAATTTGAACTCGACCTATATGTTGTCAATATACATGTATAATTATATATCGAACACCGACAAGGTCTGACCAATACTTGATAATCAATTAATATTGACTGTTCCATCACCAAGCACTCGGCGTTTACAAATAAAGTCGTGGGTTCTTAAAAAACCAATGATCTTACCCTATCACAGTAGGCGTTATTCGCTAAAGAAACCTCCCTACACGTTAACCTGAGTGCAAATGCCGATATTTGTACCATTTCACCTTTAGCTGGTGACGTCTCAATATCAATGTTAAAATGTTGTTGGTGTCCATAACACTAAATGAGCGAATTGGTCGTGCTTTAGTTATTAAGGCGCCCAAACAAAGTTTGGCGACTTATTGATTTTGCACCGTTTCTTCTTCTTATTATTATTATTCCCCTTCTTCTTTTTCTTCTTCCTGTCACGAACTTGTCCAACCAATTTCTCGAAGACCGTTGGTTTAATCTTAACCAAACTTTACACGAAGAATGATCCCCATCCAAAGAGAGGCCATGCATTTCAATATGGCAGTTGTTGCCATGAAAATGAAAAAGGCGGGAAAATCAAAAGTTCTCTAAATTGAATGAAAAATATTCCGAATATGTACAAAGAGAGATAACTCTTACTGAATGTCTTCTTTAAGACTAACATCATTCGTTTAAGCGCCTTATTTGTAATGATGCATCTTACTCTTTGGATGTTAATTAGGACAGACTTTTCAGTATTAAGATTTAAGTTAAGTAATGTTAATTAGGACAGACTTTTCAGTATTAAGATTTAAGTTAAGTAATGTTGATTAAGACAGACTTTTCAGTATTAAGATTTAAGTTTAGTAATGTTGACAAACTATTCAGTATTCATCCTTACCTCCTCGTATTTGTGAGCCCACTTAGTGTAATATTCTTTTATCTCACTTCTGCTAAGTCCGCCTTTAAATACACGTGCGTTAGTTTCGTAGGCCTGGACATCTTCGATAGACAGCTTCCTTATGAGATCCACAGTCGACATTTTTCTGTAACAGAGAGGACTTAATCAGTCTAAGAATGGGTCTAACAATGAAGGCTTCATCATGACACATGTAGTTTAAATGATATTTTATTTGAAAATCAAAATTAATTAATAACGTCACAATGAGACTTGATTTACAAATCAGGATCCTGGAAAAAGAGTAAAACTCTTATATTAACCAGTTTCCTGTACATCAATAATATACCAATTTATACAACATGGCATTAAATACACTCATATAAGTAAAACATTCAGAAAAACATTAAGAACATGTAATAAAACTACTTATGTCTTTGTTGCTGTTAGTATAATGCAGCAAAGTTAAGCGCAGTTACATTAACGCCTGCTGTTGTCCTTTAACACAGGAAACGAAGCCCTCTAAAACCAAGCTGTACAAACCATAATGTCTGCTTAAGGGTTTAATGTAGTTCGTTGGCATCTTATTACAGGCTCGTTGATGTCGGAAACTAAGAGTTGTAATTGTCATATACCAATTTTTGAATGCTTTTTAAAATGGTATACAGCACGACTAGCGAAGAAATTTTAAACCACGGTATGTGCCTCTGATACAGTCAATACAACGTGCAGTAAACCAACTGACTCTCCACCACTAGTGTTGATAGGGACCTCATTCTCTCTGTTGGAGGTCAGGGTTCGAATCATGACTGGGTATGACCAAAAATAGGTTGTTATGCAAAACACTCGGCATTAGAAATGAAAGTCGAGGGATCTTTGGTAGAAACATTAAAACCGCCGATGCCCCGAGTCGGGTAGCATAGCATGCTATTTAACCCTCTCCGAACATGTCCAAAGTAAAGGTTTACATTTCTGCCATTTTTGATAATAACGAATACACGTAATTGTCATTTACTATTTATTTTAAATGTTTCTTATAATAATGCTTATGATTAAAAGAAACTGGATATACCATACATAAATTTGAAGAGCACGAATATACATATTTAAATTTTGGCTTTAGAACAAGAAAAGAATTGTGACGAACATCATACGTACCCGAGGCCATTTTTTTCGGAAATCGAGATTGCTGGTTATATATGAAATTTATATAGGCATTGGGTCAACGAGAGCGAGAAGTTGACACTCGAAAAATGTATTGGTATTGCCAAATCATATTCATGAATTTTCACAGCAACAGTTTAAAACGATGACGTCGGAAGTGCATTCAACCTCACATCCATTACAGACCAGATGTGTTTTAGATATAACAATCTGTTTTTAATGCTTTGATTAAGATTTTATCAGTATTAAAGCATTTATTTTTATAAGTATTAACTACGTTGATGTACATCTAACTAATTATTCCAAATCCACTAAGTGATCGCCTCCATACTTCAGAACACTGAGGACAACTTTGATGTAATATTATGTCAGATTCAGATGATTTTAACAGCAGCAGTGTGTCTTACTCATTAATCAAAGTACGCGGACTTCAATAAACTAAAGACAAAACTTTAATGGCTGATTAAAATTGAGGATAACATATGACGGTTCTTAGGCAAAAATGAGAAAAAGTGTTCCTTTTTGAGGGGGGTCGGGTTACATCTGTATCTGGATATTTGATTAACGTTACTAGACTATCTAGATTCAACGACCAAGTTCAACCCATCCGGTTGGCCGTTTATTTCCTAGGGTCGGTGAAAAGCTCCAAATGTCACATGATAACTCCAAATTAAGGGAAAATTCATTGACCAATCCAATACTCGAACCCGGTGCCTCCCAAAATACTAGCAAACGCTCTACCGATTGATCTTACCAGTAACCAAGTCTCAGAGGCTTATACACACACCTATACCCCTATCTTTAAAAAGGTACAAACACGAGCCATTTAACAAAAATAATTAGGTAAGTCGATTTTATGTGTTATATACCATTTGTTTGTTTAATCATAAAAACATTCAAAAATTTATATATGATTAATTTTTTTTAAAATTATATATGACACGTTTCCCACAGTAGTTATATAAATTACACCATCAGTCTCCCTCTCCGAAACCACTCGGTTTGTTCCAACAAGCGTAGTTAGTAAAATTATAAATTGTACTTACTGAAACCACGAATTTGAATACATTGTGTTTTGTGTACGACTTTACTTTTATATAACCGATCCCTACCTAGAATACGCAGTGATTACGACTTACTTTATATGTCCGATCCCTACCCAGAATACACTGTGTTTTGTGTACGACTTTATATAACCGATCCCTACCCAGGAAGTGATTATTTAGAACTTCTTTAGTCATAATGAATAAGCTAAACTTTAAATTATTGATCTCAATAATGTCTTGTTTTGTATATCACCATGATGTGGTACATTTTATGTTGAGTTGGTAAAGATTTGGTGGCGTTTTCTGTATCTAGTGTAGTTCCACTGTGTTTGTTCATGACTAGTGTTTTCGTGTACGTATTTCTTGCCCTTTCTGTCTTTGGTGAGAAACAATGTATTCAAGCCGCTTATGTTATAAAGTATTAAGGATCATTTTGGGGGGATTTAGCATAGAAACGCAATCACCTAATGCGTTTGTCCACCCTATACATGTTATCCAGCATTAGCACTCTGATTCATTATGTCCCGCTGGTACCTGTTCGAAGCATATTGTTTCTATCGGCGTTGGACACTTGAGCGAAAGCATTGGACAAAAGAACAAAATCAATCGGACGTTTGGGCTACGAAGTAATGGACATTTGATCGATAGAATTTTAACCCATATGAGCACAAATCCAAATATATGATGGACATTTGAACATTTCTTTCTTAACCTATTCCGTTAGACAGACTGTCCTACACCCGTTTATATATTACATGTAGTATTTAGATGTATTAAGTATGTTTGTAGTTTGTTCTTTATTACTGTTGTTTTTGGTCATACATCTACATTCAACTGAAGACTTATACACAGACATTACAGTCATATAAGAACCAAAAATTAACCTAGCTATCTTCTGATAGATTCTACAGCATTTCAATAATTACAAGTGCTAAATACAATATCTGTGTTTGCTAAGTCTGCACACACTAGATGGTTTCCTTTCAATTTGACACAATAATACTACAGTAAATTAGAATTGTTATAAACGGGCCGGAAATGTGCAGATTGAGATTAAAACAAATATTTTACGGCATGTAAACAGTTGCTAAAATAAGAAGCTAAAATTATATGTTTTTATCATTCCATAATAGACAAAATAATTAATTAAATTCAAAATAAATTCTTGTTTATGTTTGGTTATTAAGTTGTAGAATTCCGTTGTTTTCTATTTATTTCTATATAGTAACGTACATGTAGTTTTATATCCTATTGCTAAAATAATTTTCCAAAAACATACCAGTCCATGTTCAAATCACAATAATAAAATAAAACCCATGAAAACTCTGAAAACTGACATAAAACTAAAACATGTAAACTTTAACATTTAACATACTAAAATATCTTAGTCTTTACAATAACACATACATAAAAATTAATAAAATATATGATTAAATGATATAAATTTCATAATAATGTCATGTGCTATTTTTTTTTATTTTTATGAAATGGAAAGTATTTAAAAATTAGCACATGGCAACTTTGTGTCATGAACAAAATAAAAATCGCCTATGACATTAGCAATGCTAAAAAAACAGAATAAGTAATGATATTATTTTATATTCAGTTGTACCTTTTTAATTGATTTATTAATTTACAGAATGTGTGCGTTTTTCATTAAATTAAGCATAATACGATTTTTTTAAATTTTAAAATTGTATCAACTTATTTAATTATAGAATAATTAAGATTTTTAAAATAATTTTCTCGATGAAGTATATTAGGTTTTTTATATTTTTTCTGGCCGAATTATTATATATTTAATTCCAATCCACAGTAATGAGTAGAATTTTTGTTTAAAGTCGCATGATCAGCATTAATATTATTATTATTTGAACTTTGTATTCCCGCTATTCCGTTTTATTGGTGTTAATTTTGAAAAATAACGTTTTTGACCAATTCGCAATTTTTAAAATAAAATTATATTTATATAACACGGTCATCTAATTTTTTATTACTTCATTATTTTATTATCAAAAATTGTTATTTAAAAATACATTTAGTTTTGAATAAAGGTTTGTACCTAGCATTCAATAGTATTAATATTTTGCGAAAATTTAAGTTTTAAGTGTCATCACCTAGTCTTACCTTCTGTTATCTCGAGTGACTTCACCTCTCGCGTTAGTTCGTCAGTAGGACAGTTAAGTTTGTTGTTGAGTCTGTCTGACGTCTGTCGTCTATATATACCCTTTAGGAGTTATCTTTAGCCCCAAATCCTGTTCTAGCCGGTTTTGCGCAGAGGGGATAGGAACATATGTTTATTTACCTTATTACGACTAAATGTGACTGATATGGGTGGAAAGTACAGGGGGTTACAAAAGTTATATGACTAATATATGTTGAGAGTTAAGAAGTGGTGTCCCAGTCAAAAATATTTCACTTATACCGAGACGTCGCCAGGTAAAAGCTAAAGTGTAAAAGTTTTGCCTGTGCGTTGCGCTGATGGCATTATACAGTCGAGGGTTCTTCATCGTGCCTACCCACTTTCAAGTATTGGGTCAGACCCGGTCGGGGTTCGAACCCACGACCTCCCTCTTACGGAGTGAGCAATGTACCAACTGAACTACCGCAGAGGGAGAGAGAGATTACATATTCTGATGGAGAGAGAGAGTATTCAATGACTAATTGTTTTAATTACGTATTGATTTCGATTCGATCTTCGTTTAGCTGCAGTCAATATTCAAGTTCTTAGGCTTCATGTATTTACCTTCACAAACAGGTGCGATTGTACTGGTTCCCACCAAAACTTCGCTGCAGTGGTAAAAACACATTCTAAAATTCCACGGATAATCGATACTGTGAAACTGTTTTAACGACCCACGTAACGCATGGACCTGTAAGAGATAAATAAACACATACATAAAAAAATGAATAAATAAATAATTCTAATGCAAAGATTTTGTAAACAGGATTTTGATTGGACCCTGACCGCAGTAAAACCTACGCTTTACGGTCGGAGTTAAGACGTCGCGTGCTGTCTAGGCTACTATTACGTCATGTATTCCTACACGCCGGTACACGTGCTTTTGTTTACAAAACGTAATGACGTAATTCATCCTTGTAAACAAAGATTTTGTTATATTCAAAAATCGATATTTATTTGGCATTTGTATTTCGAAGAATAAAATTATTATACCTATGGATATCAGTACTTTAGTGATAGAATTATATTTGTGTTGTGGCGTAACGATACAGGTCTACATTGATGCGCCTGTAACTGTAGCATCGGGAATCTTCATTTATTCAATGTAATTTGAGCATTATTTTTTTATTTGCATTAGAATGGCGATACCTATGTTACATTTGAAAAGTTCTGACCGTAAAACGTATTTATTGTCGCAAATACCGTTTACCTTGCTCCGCAAGCGTCGCCAGGTAGAACTCATGTCGGAACTCCTAAAATGTAACATAGTTATCTCCTAAATAATACTTCAGAAACAGTCATTAAATTTTTGATCAATTCAGCAAGCAAGAAAAACGTTATTTCATAATTTCGAAATCGTATTTTGTATCATGATTCAAAAATATGAAATATATCACGTTTGCGAATAAACGAATATTACGAAATAGTAATTGCGAATACAATAAATATTCTTTCGAAATTTTATATATTTCACCTTAAACGCTTTGTATTTGGAGAAAATTGTTGATATAATTATGTTGGTAATAGCCAGTACCACAGCGACAAATGAAGAAGAAATTCGTAATAGCCAGTATGACAGCACATCTCCAACTCCTATCTTCCAATAGGCACTGGGGGGGGTCGGAAAAAAGAACAATCACTGGTACCGTATAATCTGTATGGTTGAAATAAGTCTTTTTTAACTATTGTTAACAAATTACAACTTAAAAAAGGAAAACAAAGAATCGATAAGCGGAACACTGGTCGACAAAAATGTATTCTAACGACAAAAAAGACTGAGCGATTTTCTAAATGAACGACTCATTTACAACAACGACATTGTATGTTTTAACTTTTGTTTAACCCTGTACTCACACCATATTGAAACCCTGTACCCACACCATATTGAACACTTGGTGACGTCATGACCATGCATTTTACGGTCGGGGATAATTCAAAATCTTAACTGGTTTGTTAATTTATGTAATTATCTATAAGATACTTTACCAAGGACGTCACCTACAAGTACGTGTACGAAGACATTGTATCCGCTCATGTTTGTCAGACTTAAGCTTGTCAAATACCAACGCGCTTCGTCTGTATGCCGTATAGTCTCTGGATACGGGTTTACCTAAAAAGATAATATATAAATATTGAAAATAAATAATCAAGCTTCTAGAAGGGTAGTAAAACTCAACTTATAAGTCTTAGCTGCTTACATTTCATACCATACAGGCATACACACAATATCATTTCTAAAGATTGAAATGTACAACACAAAACCCTATATCCATACCAAAAACATGATACTGTGTCCAACATTGTCATTTCAAACAAACGTACCGTAACACATACCGTTGCATTTAAGCCATGACGTTCCACTTTACTCTATAGTATTTATAAGACTTCAATTTAAAATATAACTTAAGGAGTACCATACCTACCCGGTCCATTAAAACCAAATTGTACTTAGTATTGGATCATACAACAACTTACTATTACCATTTACCATATTATTACAAACAGTGATTTACATTTTAATATCATTTCATACCATTTTAGAACCGTGACATATAAAATACCATATGTCCAGTATTAAGTACCATAATCAAAAACAAACAAACCAGTTCATATCCAAATCACAATCCGACACCCAGTGAAAACTTTGAAAACAGGCAAATTAAGTTAAACATACAAAGTTACATCAGGAAAGTGAGACCGGGTGCTCCGGAATAGAAATAACCAATACCTGACTCAGTCCAGACCATATCATGTGACATGGGAAGGGCGACAACTGTTGTCGCTAAAGGATAAAGGATTGTGTCGATGTCCATTCTCCCCTGTAATTAAAAAAAATATTTATTATTCAATATGGTCTTTTGCTAGAGTTATGCCCCTTTGTCACTTCAAAATTGAATGAAATGTTACTTTATTCACTATGTTAGCACGATAAAACTTCAAGGGCGAATTTTATCAATAGAATAGAGACGTTTTCGTGTAATTTAGATTGAAACAGTTTATTTCACCACGAGTGACCGAGTTTTCACACTTTTACACCGAATTAAGGATACATACATACATTTACGACCCAAATATAGACCTACTAGGTCATTAAAATTGTAGTTTTGATACAGTCCCTTTGCTAAAACTGGTTTGTATCAGAAAAATACTGATTTTGATAAAAATGGACCCAATTACTAACACTGAGGACAGAATATCTAATCATCGTGTAATGTCCAAACTGATTTACCGCCAGTTTGGACACAATTCTTGAACCGATGCAATGGGTTGCTTATTTGACAAAAAATAACACACTTTAAGATAAGACTTTTTTTTTAAAAAAAAAGGTCGCACATGAAAATTTTGGACAAGATGGATGGCAAAATCAAGAATTATCCGTATGTGATTTCACTCTTATATCAAATACCACAGCCCCCCCTCTCTCTCTCTCTCTCTCTCTCTCTCTCTCTCTCTCTCTCTCTCTCTCATGAAAATTTCTTCTAAAGGAATAAGACAATAACTCTCTCTCTCTCTCTCTCTCTCTCTCTCTCTCTCTCTCTCTCTCTCTCTCTCTCTCCAATGATGGGGTTAAATCATGACATTAACCATACATGTTCAGTTTGTTTTATGTCCACCGTCCGTACAAAGTCTAGAGGTATATATATAACCAGTTGTCTCGTTTTTTCTCTAATAAAAAAGATCATACTATCATATACATATAGCATTTTTTAATTCATGTCAAAGGATGTGATTTTACGTTTTGTATTAAAAATTAATTATTTCATAAAAAATTTAATGTTTTTAATGATATTTAAAATATATATGTAAGCATTTCTACCAATGGTTTTAATTGGTTCACGTTATTATAAACAGTTAACCAATCCTACAACAGTTGTATGTATGATAAGATAGGACGTGAGATGACGAGGTATAACGTATCACTTTGAACTACTACCTGATTGACTCGAGAAGACTGATGTTACCAATCTCAGCTGCCGACTTGAAGATGGTACCTCTACAACAAAATCTTTAGGACTTGGAAAACTACGACTATAAATAAATATAATACTGAATAAAGTGAGATTGTGTCGAATAGCTAATGTATATTATTGTATATACTTGGGTTATGAAAGCAATGTTTATAAATAGCACTTGAATAAAACTGGATATTGAAATACAGTCTAACCTGCCTTAAAGGTCACCTCTATACAAGGACCACTTGCTTATAAAGGCCAGTAGAATTGTATCCCAATTGTTCTCTGTTGGTACTTGTTGAACCTGTATATAAAGGTCACCTGTACATAAAGCACATTTTACTGGTTCCCTTGGGTGATCTTTATAGACAGGTTTGACTGTACATTGAAACTTATATACTGTGCATTGAAAGTTATGGCTGGGTAAAATGGACTGACAAAATAAACAGTTCTGCTAAGAACATGCCACGCTCGAGAATACAAACTTTCGGAAAGGCAAAATATCAACCGTGAGATAATCACAGATTGTAATTACTCGGGGTTAAACAATTCCCGACTTTGGACAAACACCGGACATAATGTGAAATATAAAACCTAATGGTTGTAAAACTTTGTTAAAAGAGAAAGACCAATGGTTATATATAGAAATCATTATTATTATTATTATTATTATTATTAATATTATGTTCTTGTTTTTGTTGATTGTGGCTGTTTGATACAGAAGGGATAATAAGAAATACGGAAAATATGTAATATCAATCTAAACCTGTCCATGAATTAAGATTCAAAGGGATGTTTACCTGTGTCGATTTTATTTTATATCACTGTGTATGACCTTTAACCCTTTATCATTCGTTTCAACTCTGAACTCACACAGATAGATTAATATAGATCATTATGTTTAGAAAATTTAAACTCTACATCCAAATGTTGAAATTTGAGAAATTCTTATAAAACCATATAAATAATAATTTGATCCGAGGGTATGGACCATCTCTAATTTTAGTGAAGGTGTCTATGGACCTAGTCGGTAACTATAAAATCTTCAATGAGCATACTGGCAATCCCAACAAGAAAAACTGAAAATTATTTTTTTAAAAATATCAGGTGTTCAACAATTTAATTACTCTCTATATTATGATACATTACAGAAAGTTGAATGACGTACCCAATCACGATTATGTCACTTAAATAGAGACGGTTAGTTCAATAGAACTGGAAGTAACCAATCTTCAGTAAATTAAAGTCAATTTCAATTTCAATTCAGTTTATCAGCATTAAATTAAACATATCACAATCATGTTTTAACTATGTAACTACAAATATTATTCACAGGATACAACTATATATTTTACACAACATTTCATCTTAACTTAAATGCATTAAATATAGATGATTTCGCTCTATATATTATAACAGAAAAGCTACATTAGTTCATTTTGTTGTATCTTTTAAGGAAAATAAATGAAGGAAACTAATTTTAATGATATTTTCGACAATGAACAATATTTTGTAAGAAAATAACACATTATCAAATGATACTCGTACGAGCAGAAAAGAGAAAGAACAAATAGAAAGGAATAATTAAGACGAGGAGAAAGACTAAAAGAAGAAAACAGTATTAAAATAAAATAATAAATGACAGCTAACACCAAACAAGTCTACTTGATTTTATGTAGTAGTTTTATGGTACATCTATTGACTGCCAAGTAGTTTACACATTTTTGTAATAAGTTCTGCCGTTGCTGTCTTTACTCAATGGTGCGCCAATATTGGCTGAAATATCAAGGAAGAAGAAGAAAAATGGCTGCGCCCATTGCTATCAGGTGTGTGTTACAGATAACGATTACTCATGTATCTCACATCGCAGTTCTAAATTTATTTACAATATTTACTTTGGTAATTGTTGCCATAAACAACCAGTAACCCGTGTACATTGTATATACTTGTTTATTTGTTTTTACTGTGCACCAGAGACTACACACTGCACGCATTGTTTTCTCCTTGATGTGACCAGGTGGTCTGTTTGCTCTTCTTCTTCTTCTTCCGTTTATTGAGTAGGCCTCCTCCTGGAGTGTAACACTTACTCAAGCATGAGATGGATGGTTAAAAACCTCTTAAGGCACTATTTACAATTAAAATTAGGAAATAGCTGTAGATTTAGTGGAATGTAGGATGGTCTACTGGTAGCCTATCCAGTAAGACCATGAAGTCTGCTGCTGATGTAGCTGCTGCAACCTCTGATGGGAGTCTGTTCCATTGTTGTATTGTCCTGGGGAAGAAGGAGTATCTGTAACAGTCCTTGTTGGTACGATGCTGTCTGTATCTGTGTCCTCCTCTAGTTCGACTGTCGCTTGCTATTAGGTATTTGTCCCCTGGGATGTCCACTAGGCCGTGCTTGATCTTATATAGCATCGCTAGCCTGCTCTTGGATCTTCTGAGTTGGAGTGGGTCCCATTTCAGTTGTTCTAACATCTTAGTGACACTACCTCGGGTGTAGTCTGAGTAGTTGTTGGTGACAAATCTAGCGGCTCGTCGTTGGACTTGTTCTATGGCCTGGATGTTCTTTTGTGTATGTGGGTCCCACACGGAAGCAGCATACTCAAGCGTTGGTCTAACTACGGCTTGGTAGGCAGAGGATTTGATGGCTGGTTTACAATCTCTTAGATTCCGCTTGATGAAACCAAGGGCCCGATTTGCTTTTTTTGTGATGGCGTTGATATGGTTGTCCCATCGTAGATCTTCACTAATGGTGACTCCCAGGTATTTGCTGCAGTGTTCTACACCCAAGACATGATTATGGAGCTGGTACTTGGTAATAGTTGGTCTTCTTTTGTTAGTGACATGGATAACTGTACACTTTTCAGGATTGAATTCCATCTGCCATTGATTCTCCCAGTGTTCTAGAGATGTTAAATCTTTTTGGAGCACATCAGTGTCAGAGGTAGATCTAATTTTCCTGTACAGTAGTGAGTCGTCAGCAAACAGTCGGACATCAGATTCTGTTACTTCGGGCATGTCGTTGATGAATGTTAGGAATAGCAGTGGCCCTAAGACAGTTCCTTGAGGTACACCAGAGATGACATTAGCTATGCTAGAAGATGTTCCCTCCAGTACAACTTTCTGGGTTCTAGATGTTAAAAAGTCTGCTATCCATTTATGTGTATTCCCTCTTACTCCATAGTGTTGAAGCTTGTGCATAAGGCGTGTGTGTGGAACCTTGTCAAATGCCTTTGCTGATGTTATCAAGTACCAAAGTTGAAGTTGAAGCCATTCATTCATTTCCAGGTTTCTATGACTTCAATTTTTTGGCAAATTGATACTGTAAATACATATGTTTTTTGCAAATTTTTAACAAAAGTTTAAAAAAAAGTTCACCTGCTTACAATGGGTTAAGGCAGATAGTTTGGCTTGCTCTCTAGCCTCTAGTTGTTACAGGTACTTGCACACTATTGTGTCTTCTCTTGGGCTAACGTGCATGGGCACCCTTATGCCTTCTCTCTGCAGGCTTACTAGTGCTTACCGGTGCTTACATTACAACACTCTTGTGTCTTCTTTCTGGCTTAGAGTGGCTATATTGGACATCTTTGTGCATTTTCTCTTGCTTACCGATACTTAGACTCCCTTATGTCCTCTCTGGCTTACAGGTGCTTAGACACCCTTGTGTCCTCTGTCTGGGTTACAGGTGCTTAGAGTTAGATACACTTGTGCCTTCTCTCTGGCTTACAGCAGCTTACAACACCCTTGTATTTTCTCTCTTGCTTGAGAGTTACTTAGACACTCTTTTAGCTTCTCCAGGGCTAACAAGTGTTTAGACACTTCAGTGCCTGTTTTCTGGCTTACAGGTGCTTAAATACCTGTGTAGCTTCCTTCCAGCTTACTGGTGCTTAGACATCTTTTTAGACTCTCTCTGGCTTGAGTTTAGGTGCCTACTCACCGACTTACACACATGCTTAAACCCCCTTGTAGCTTCTTTCCAGCTTACAGGTGTTAGAAACCTTTGTGCCTTTTTTCAGTCTGCTGGTGCTTATTGCACCCTTTTTGCTTTTCTCTTCAATTGTATTTAAGCTATTTCATAGACATTTACCACAAATGGGAGAATTTTCAAGTTAGGACAATAAAAAATACACATGTACTTATGTGTTTTGTTCCATATGTCATCAGTATATGTTTATGACTTTGTAGTTAGTAAAGGTAATTGCTGAGTTTCAAATTTCTAATCATAGATTGGAGATTGAAAATAAAAAAGAAATTAACAGCACTGAACCAGTTCTTCAATTCTCATTAACAATTTATTATCGTTTTTGATATATATATACCGGTAAGTAAGTTGTGATTAAACTGACTTTTGAGGATAACCTCAGGATATATATGGCCATCATTATTTACTACATTATTTATTGTTTGTAGATTGCTGTGAATATAATTAGTGTGAGATGTTATAACGATGGGAGATGTAGATTACTGTACTGTTCTTCCATCCTGGGAGTTTGACAAAGATCCTGCCTGTGTTGTCTCGTACGCATTCGGGAAAGAAAATGAAAAGTAAACTTATATGATAATGATCTACGTACATTAACAATTCAAATCTGCTGTTGATATAGGTCAAATGAAATAGAAATTGTGTTTCAGGTTCCCCTCTATCAAAAAAACAAAACCAAAAAACAAATAAAATCTGGATTTAATTATACTTTTTTCTCATAATTATTTTATCATTAGCAATGCAAATATTTTGCAAAGTGAGAGGGAATATTGAAAAAAAATCTGATGCATGTTGCTTCAAGATTTAACACTCCTGTAACAATACAGTATTACACTCTAAAACTTCAGTATATATCGCCATTGCTCTCATTGGCTTTTCCATGCTATTGTAGATCGCAGACAGAAGACAGTGGTGAAGGTGTACCAGATAAATATAACCCGAGTACGAGTTTGATACTTCAGTGTCAGTGTGATGACATGGGAGAAAGAGAACCCTGTCTGATATCTGTGACATGTAAACCTCAGTATCGTGTCAGTGTGACAGGAATTCATGTAATAAGCGAGTCCAAAACCATCGAAATATATGATACTGGAGAGATATATCTGACAACGATAAAGGGGAGACATCTCCAAGTATCTGAGGATGGAGATGTTCAGCCACAACACAATTTATACAGGTGTAAAACAAACATCAAAGAATCCCTGTATGGACTCTCAGTTAAGGTAGGTTTATTATTGTGTGTATTATTGTCAAAAATATGCTATTGTCTAAATTTACTGCAAGTTAAAATTTGAAATCCTAAAAAACTAGAGTATACTCCCTCATGCAAAGTATTTCCTTAGCTAAAAATATTTTGATCCTTTTGGTGTTCTTTTCAACATCTTGAAAACAATTTTGGTGTCATAATTTTGGGCCAAACACTACTAATGAGGAATTGAATTTCAAAATGGCTGTCAGTGCTGTAAAACTAAAACTGGTATTATATGTAATATGTATATGATTACATTCTGTGTTATATTTCAGTAAATATAAACTCTAAATGATTTAAAAAACTTCAGAACTCTGACTTAGAAGTGTCTTCATAAAAATTTCAAAAACCATGACGAGACATTGAGGCATTGTTTCAATAATTTCTGATATCTAAATTGATTACACATATTGTGTAAAAATTGTCAAAATTAGCAATTTCTTATCTTTTGTTTTAGTTCAACCTTTCTTGTTTCTGAAAAAAAAATTTTCTTAACCTAAAATATTGATTCTATGATGGCAAAATGTACATGACTTCTTGTTCTTGTTTATTTAGTTTCTGTCTTTTGGCAACAAGAGCACCTTGACTATATACAGTATCTTGTTGATATTAAAGCCTGAGTTAGATGGCTTTTCTCCAGAGAAAGAAGCAGCAACAGGAGGACAAATAAACATAAGTAAAGTTAAAGGTTTTATACATGATATGGGGGATACAATTCCTGATGGAGCCAGAAATTTACTTCAGTCAATGGAAGATTATCAAACAGTAAGTTAATAGGAAATCTGACTTATCTCTGACTAAATGTCACCCTGACACTGTTCTGACTTACTGGTAATTTGGCCCTGACACTGTTCTGGCTTATCTGACTAAATTTCACCCTGACACTGTTCTGACTTATTTTCTATCCTGACACTGTTCTGACTTAATTTCTCTCCTGACCCTGTTCTGACTTATTTTCTCTTCTGACACTGTTCTGGCTTAATTTGATCCTGACACTGTTCTGACATAATTTGATCCTGACACTGTTCTGACTTAATTTGATCCTGACACTGTTCTGACTTATTTTCTATCCTGACACTGTTCTGGCTAATTTCATCCTGACACTGTTCTGACTTATTTCCTATCCTGACTGTTCTGACTTAATTTCTCTTCTGACCCTGTTCTGAATTAATTTCTCTTCTGACACTGTTCTGACTTAATTTCTCTTCTGACACTGTTCTGACTTAATTTCTCTCCTGACTCTGTTTTCACTTACCAGTAATTTCACCCCAACACTGTTTTGAAATAAATTTCACCCCGATTGTATAGACTTCCTGAAATATGACATACAACACCACTACAACAAACCAACCAACTCATATCATATACAAGTGTCTTTAATGATTATATATGTGTTATTACAGAACCAGAAAACAGCCATGTCAGGTTTACAAGGATTAATGTCTGGTGGAGGAGCTATCCCTGGTGATAAATTTGGAATGATGGGTCTAATGTCCATTCTGTCACAAGTTACATCAACAACAGGCTCTTCAAGACAGTCACACACAAGGACAAACAGACAGACATCTAGTGCAAACAGTCAGATATCAAATGCTACACATAGTTCTGTTCAAAGAGAGAACCCAAGAAACTCAAGTGAAAATAAAACAGTTAATAGAGAAAGTCAGAAAACTCTGGCAGGTGAAAACACTGCAGAACACAATGAAAATGCTAATGGTAATACAGATATGTTTAAAATGTTACAGAATATTTGTGGTAAAGTCACCAGAATGAGAGAAGATGAGAGAAAAACTGAGGAAGTAACTGCTAACAACCCGACCATGTAAGTAACAGATTGAAGGAAATAGGATATAAATATTAAGGGTGTTATTTGACTCTTTAATGCAGTACATTTCATTTCTATGTAATTTAGATAAAATACTTCCTGGTCAAAAATTTACCTGCCAGGGTGAAAAGAAGCAAAAACTCAATGAGGGGTGAGGGGTTTTTTTTATTCTAAGTGAACTATGACACAGGACATCAGTTTTTAGATCTTGTTTGAAGTATAATGAAACAATGTGTCCATTTGATTAAAGAATATTTATGTCATGTGACATCTCACAGTTGAGCTACATTATTGTGTCACAAAACCACCCTAAAACTCTGGTCATTATATCATGACCACCTGTCTGTATAGTAAGCAGTTATCCATTGTTATGTCCCCAATAGAAGTGGGGGATATATATTGTTTACTCCATTCTTTCTATCAACAATCTGTCCTGGACTTTTCTCAAAAAACTATATAGCACATCTTTATGGAATTTCACAGGAACAATATTTTGGTGGAATAGACACACCATTAGGCTGAATTATCTCTGTTAATGATGGTGAGACATTTTAGTTCACCCTAGCCAAAGGGTATTGCCATACTACAGCTAGACCATAGTTGTATTAGTACATCACATGTTAATTTGTTGGATAACCATTGGATAACTACATGAATTCTATTTCATGTAGACATCATCTGTCCTTGACAACGCATAGCAGCGGGACTGTACCTAGGTATAGTCCCTCGCGTGACACACACACACACACACAACCCCCTGCAAAGCAAAAGTGAGTTACTTCCCTTTGTCCAGGTGGCGCTGTTTATTGTTGTCGTCGGATTCGACGATCCACGATTTACGACTGTAAATTCAGATGTTTACGAGTAAAAAACAAAGGAGACCACAAAGTATTCCGTAAATATTTTAAATGAATTTCTGAGGGCCAGGAAAATTGATAGAGAGTTTGGATCTATGGAAATCGATCAAATCAACGATATTTTGTGTGATTTTTATACAAATGTCCGACCCGAGAAGAATGAAATTTATTCCAAAAGTTTGATGATTGTTTAATGTTGTTTATTCATAAAGTGGAATAAAGTAAATAATTCATCTGAAAATTAATTCTCTCTCCAACTTTAAAAACACTGACATGTGATGTACTAAATGTATTATGAACCTCTCCCTCGGGAACAGTTCTCCTATAGTGTTGTCTGAAGAGGTATAATGACCGAGCCGATATATAGTTCCCTCGAGAGAGGTCCATAATAGATTATTAGATGTAGTATTCTTAGGACAAGTTATAATTAATTTGCAAAATTCCTGACATATTGGCCCTAACTGTCGAAAATTTGGAAATTCTCTTTAATTTATGTAATTGACCAATGAGCCACTGCATAAGACATATGTACATGTCCTCAGATAATTCAGCCTAATGTGCCATTAGCTATTCGTACCCTATCAGGGGTTCATTTGGAGGACACTTTTGAAATTGCATCCTATTCCATTTACTACAACTTATATTATTATTATTATTATCACTATTATTATTATTATTATTATTATTATTATAGGTATGATGAATCAGGGGAGGTAATAACAGTACCCTGTCCTGATAAAGTTTCAGAATCTGAAACAGCTAATACTAGGCAGGACACCAGTTTAATGGAACTTGAACAAAGGCTCAAAGAGCATATTGATAAAGAGTTTGTGAAGATTGAAGAGAAACTGAATGAAAAGTTAGACAAGATGATGTCTATGTTGTCTGTAGTGTTGGAGAGTAAAAGTAAAGAGACTTCAGATAACTCTTCACAGACTATAAACTCTGAAGACGGTGTAGATGATAGTTAAGACTATGTCACATCTTGGAGATTTAGTTTGAGTGGAAAAGTTTGTATAGGTTAAAGTCACACTGAATCACTTTGTTAAATATTGTAATATTGACCAATTTTGAAGGAGGAGGGGGTGTTGCATGGCAATACATGTGTTTGGGTCATGATGGTTTTTGAGAGACAATGGATTTCACCGCTGTACAACGTGGTACCTCCTAACGTTTGTACAGAGGAATTATTTCCATTGGAATCTTACATTCCATAAAAACAATGTTATTCCAGGAATTCACAATATCCAAAACACCCTGCACAGACGTTACAGGTGTTGATCACAAGGTACAGCCACAAATCCCATTGATTTCTATAAATGAAAGTTGTTGGTACTTCATCAGCTAAATCCTCAAGGTGTGACTGTGACAGATACAGCTACAGTCTGTTTGGATTTTGAGTGCCTGTGATATACTCCTGTGATAAAACATTTAATTAATTTGATGTGAATATTTTTTATTATTGTGTTTTTACTAACTACAACAATCAACATTGACTTGGTCATATAGACCAGTTTCATTTATTCATTTGTAAACATAAATGTGAAAATTACACTGCAGCATTTGCCAAATCAATCAGTCATTGCTAAGGATATCAGGCCCCAGTTTCACAATCATTCCTTAGCTAAGATTTTCCTTAACTTAAATTTAGCAAATTTTGATATTCTCTTTTTGAAACAATTGATGAATATTTTTGTCAAAACTAAATGCAAATATTTTAATCTTGAGGTCATCTTAAAAATAAGACCTTAAATTCCTGAATATCTTGAAAATTAACAAAATTATGAAGATTTGAAATTTTGCTAGATTTAAATTAAGGAAAATCTTAGCTAAGGAATGATTGTGAAACCGGGGCCTAGTGATTGGTTTATACATTGAACCAAGATGACCAAATCCTCAGATGAGAAAATGTTTGGTTAAATGGACCTAACTGAACCAAATTCGCAGTGGAGAAGATGTTTGTTTTATACAGCATCCTCAGTCCAGAATGATTTTGTTTATACATTGTCCTAATGAACCAAATCTGCGTCTCATCAGGTGTGTGGTCTATTCAGGCAGGTAACACTGTAAAAAGAAACTTTGTGCAATGTTTTATTTTGAATTAATTTTATGTTCAGATTAACCTTCTTAAACAACATGAACAACATGCATTTAAAATGGTATATAACCAGCAGGTCTAGAGTCGCGATCTGTTGATATATCGTTTTTATATGCAGTGGTATTTATAATAAAATACAATCCGTTTTTAAATCTTTTTTGAAAACTAATTGCATTTCAATGTATATCAAAATATTTAAATGCTGTTGAAAGTTTCATCTGTGCTGGGTGGATAAATACCCGGTTTTTAGCAGGATTTGTATACATTATTATGTTTCAGAGATTTAGTTTGCCATGAGATGGAATCCATCAGAGTAATGAGTTTTGATTCCCAGTTTAGATTTTTTCTATTATATCGAGATTTAAGTCTTGAATGATGGTGGGGCCCAGAGAATACTCCTGACCTTTAACAAGCTAATTTATTTACATTCTTGCAATACGAGACCTGTTCAATTAATAACGTAACACTTATCACCCGCGATTTTAATACTTTTTCACGCATGAATTCCGTACAAAACCATTTTGCATGTCAGATAGATGACCCAGTATACGAGTAGAAACACTTTTTGGTTCGATGTAAATTAACGGCGTTGTGGAAAGCATTGTTTTAGGGGGTTTGAAGTTGAACATGAGCTACAGAAAGATTGTAAAAGAGGTGAAAGATATGGACTATAATATTCCCATTACTTCTGTGAACCGGATTAAACATGGCAAAAGTATCTCTCGCAATATCAACCAGAAATTAGGTTAACAGTTAAAATACAATAACGTTTCACAGCAGCTTCTTCTGATGTCATCAGAAAAATACGTCATATTATAGATAGAATTGACCCCCCTCCCAACGTGAAATAGCCATTAAATGTGATGTTTCCGTTGGAACTGCAAATAGAATTATCAGTCATCTGCTCGACGCTAGACTACCTACGTAAGAAGCCTCGAGTCCATAAACTTAATGACACACAAATCAAGAAACGATGTGCTCGAGCATGGCACCGCTATCTCTGTATAAATATCGGCAAATGAAAAAAACCAATGTTTTTACCATAGACGAGACCATGTTTTTCATGGAGTGGCAGTTGTGACCGTAGAAAGGTATATTCCATCCATGGAAATCAATATGATCGACAAAGAGTTAAGTTCGTTAAACATGATGCTTTTGCACCCAGGTTTATGGTTTGAGCTGGCGTCAGTTTTTATGACAAACCATCTATGAGAAGCATTAATAAAGGTATAAAAGTTAATTCGGACTATTACATAAATTCTGTTCTTAATCAAATACAAGCATAAAACTCCATGACCGAATCACAATGCATAGCCAAAGTAAACACTTTGAAGATGACAAGTTAGGTTAAGCATGTGAACTTCCACCAGGGAAGTGAGGCCGGGTGCTCCGATAAAATAAGCACCTCCGGTTTAGCTAGCAACACCCACCACGAAATTGAATGAAAGGAAAATGGAACTACGGGACGTCAAATATATCCAGGGCAATCCTGGAACGGAGACATCAACAATACTGGAACTACGGGACGTCAAATATATCCAGGGCAATCCTGGAACGGAGACATCAACAATACTGGAACTACGGGACGTCAAATATATCCAGGGCAATCCTGGAACGGAGACATCAACAATACTGGAACTACGGGACGTCAAATATATCCAGGGCAATCCTGGAACGGAGACATCAACAATACTGGAACTACGGGACGTCAAATATATCCAGGGCAATCCTGGAACGGAGACATCAACAATACTGGAACTACGGGACGTCAAATATATCCAGGGCAATCCTGGAACGGAGACATCAACAATACTGGAACTACGGGACGTCAAATATATCCAGGGCAATCCTGGAACGGAGACATCAACAATACTGGAACTACGGGACGTCAAATATATCCAGGGCAATCCTGGAACGGAGACATCAACAATACTATAAGGACGACCATCTGTTAACAAAGATGTTCCTAGATTTCCATAAAAATGATATGATTTATCAAGACTCGTTAAGTCATACGTCTAAGATCCAAAGAAACGTAAAGTCACTTGCATTACGCAGTCTTAGTGGATGCCAAAAGGTTCCGGTTGCGCTTCAATGGATAACGATATCTGAGGACCATTTATATATGTTTATATTTTCTTTGACAATATTTTCAAGAACAGTAACGTAAAAGTTGGTCCTCCGAGCAGAACAATTTGAATATAATTATCAAAGACGGTTAAAGCTCCTCATTTTTCATATTTTGGCATGTGAGAACATAAAGACAGACCTGCAAAGAGGAATGTCATTTAAAAAGCCCGTAGTATGAGCCAAAATTTTAAAAAATCATATACTTTCGTACTTCCCACTACAGGAAATTTATACGACGAATTAAGCTGCTTAACAAATAAATTGTAGACGCAGGGATATTGCAAGCCTAGGATTATCAAGGCCCTCAAAAAGTTTTTGGTCGTCATCACAGTATTGTTGATAAGTATGATGCCTCTGTATCCAAAATTACTCTGGATATATTTGACGCCGCATAGTTCGATATTCCTTTCATTCTCAATTTTGCTTGCTCTCGTGACCCCGGGATGTAACTAGCTAATCAGGCGCTTGTCCTTCCGTAGCATCCGGCCTCGCTTCCCTGATGGAAGTTCAGATTTCACTCGGTTTTCTAGTTTTTTTTTTTTTTTTTTTTTTTTAAAAAACGCTTTTACTTTGGGATTGTGGTTTCGACATGGATTGGTATGTTTGTTTTTACTTTGCTTTGAGATTGTGATTTGGACATGGATTAGTATGTTTGTTTTTACTTTGCTTCGGGATTGTGGTTTGGACATGGATTGGTATGTTTGTTTTTACTTTGCTTTGGAATTGTGGTTTGGACATGGATTGGTATGTTTGTTTTCACTTTGCTTTGAAATTGTGATTTGGGCACTGATTGGTATGTTGGTTTTTACTTTGCTTTGGGATTGTGGTTTGGACTAAATTGGTATGTTTGTTTTTACTTTGCTTTGGGATCGTGTTTTGGACATGGATTGATATGTTTGTTTTTACATTGCTTTGGAATTGTGGTTTGGGCATGAATCGGTATGTTTGTTTTCACTTTGTTTTTAAATTGTGGTTTGGGCACTGATTGGTATATTGGTATTTACTTTGCTTTGGGATTGTGGTTTGGACATGGATTGATATGTTTGTTTTTACTTTGCTTTGGAATCGTGTTTTGAACATGGATTGGTATGTTTGTTTTTTTTACTTTGCTTTGGGATTGTTGTTTGGACATGGATATGATTGTGGTTTGGACATGGATAGGTATGTTTGTTTTTACTTTGCTTTGGGATTGTGGTTTGGACATGGATAGGTATGTTTGTTTTTACTTTGCTTTGGGATTGTGGTTTGGACATGGATCGGTATGTTTGTTTTTTTACTTTGCTTTGGGATTGTGGTTTGGACATGGATATGATTGTGGTTTGGACATGGATAGGTATGTTTGTTTTTACTTTGCTTTGGGATTGTGGTTTGGGCACTGATTGGTATGTTGGTTTTTACTTTGCTTTGGGATTGTGGTTTGGACATGGATTAGTATGGTTGTTTTTACTTTGCTTTGGGATTGTGGTTTGGACATAGATTGGTATGTTTGTTTTTACTTTGCTTTGGGATCGTGTTTTGGACATGGATTGATATGTTTGTTTTTACATTGCTTTGGAATTGTGGTTTGGGCATGAATCGGTATGTTTGTTTTCACTTTGCTTTGGGATTGTGGTTTGGACATGGATTGGTTTTTTTTTTACTTTGCTTTGGGATTGTGGTTTGGACATGGATTGGTATATTGGTATTTACTTTGCTTTGGGATTGTGGTTTGGACATGGATTGATATGTTTGTTTTTACTTTGCTTTGGAATCGTTTTTCGAACATGGATTGGTATGTTTGTTTTTTTTACTTTGCTTTGGGATTGTTGTTTGGACATGGATAGGTATGTTTGTTTTTACTTTGCTTTGGGATTGTGGTTTAGACATGGATTGGTATGTTTGTTTTTACTTTCCTTTGGGATTGTGGTTTGGACATGGATCGGTATGTTTGTTTTTTTTACTTTGCTTTGGGATTGTGGTTTGGACATGGATATGATTGTGGTTTGGACATGGATAGGTATGTTTGTTTTTACTTTGCTTTGGGATTGTGGTTTGGGCACTGATTGGTATGTTGGTTTTTACTTTGCTTTGGGATTGTGGTTTGGACATGGATTAGTATGGTTGTTTTTACTTTGCTTTGGGATTGTGGTTTGGACACTTATTGGTATGTTGGTTTTTGTTTTGCTTTAGATTGTGGTTTGGACATGAATTAGTATGTTTGTTTTTACTTTGCTTTGGGATTGTGGTTTGGACATGGATTGGTTTTTTTTTACTTTGCTTTGGGATTGTGGTTTGGACATGGATTGGTATGTTTGTTTTTACTTTGCTTTGGGATTGTGGTTTGGACATGGATTGGTATGTTTGTTTTTTTACTTTGCTTTGGGATTGTGGTTTGGACATGGATTGGTATGTTTGTTTTTACTTTGCTTTGGGATTGTGGTTTGGACATGGATAGGTATGTTTGTTTTTACTTTGCTTTGGGATTGTGGTTTGGACATGAATTAGTATGTTTGTTTTTACTTTGCTTTGGGATTGTGGTTTGGACATGAATTAGTATGTTTGTTTTTACTTTGCTTTGGGATTGTGGTTTGGACATGAATTAGTAAGTTTGTTTTTACTTTGCTTTGGGATTGTGGTTTGGACATGGATTGGTATGTCTGTTTTTACTTTGCTTTGGGATTGTGGTTTGGACATGGATTAGTATGTTTGTTTTTACTTTGCTTTGGGATTGTGGTTTGGATATAGATTTGTATGTTTGCTTTAACTTTGCTTTGGGATTGTGGTTTGGACATGGATTGATATGTTTGTTTTTACTTTGTTTTGGAATTGTGGTTTGGACATGGATTGATATGTTCGTTTTACTTTGTTTTGGAATTGTGGTTTGGACATGGATTGGTATGTTTGTTTTCACTTTGCTTTGAAATTGTGGTTTGGGCACTGATTGGTATGTTGGTTTTTACTCTGCTTTGGTATTGTGGTTTGGACATGGATTAGTATGGTTGTTTTTACTTTGCTTTGGGATTGTGGTTTGGACACTGATTGGTATGTTGGTTTTTGATATTACTTTCATGCCAATACATTTGTACTGCAATAGTTTCAATATTTCAATTCTATAAATGATGATTATATTATAAACCTATGACAAATACTTTGTGTTGTTATATATGGATGTCAATGTATTATAGATCGAGTCTGATTATTATCTGTGTCTTTGACCTTGTGTGATAAGAAGCCATGTCACTTGTGTTGTAGTTCCTTGTGGAGATAAGAAATAAAACAAAAATACAACATTATACGTACAATCCATTATAATGCGAGTAACGATATCTAAATGTGAGTAACTTTGACTCCCGTTTATAGAGCTAGCGAGGCGTCAAATGTGAGTAAGTTTTTCACCATACATGAGAAGAAGGAACTGACCCTTTTTAAGTCATTTCTAAATGTAATAACACCGTTACGTCTGATCAGGGGTCAATCGTTCAAAGCATGATTAGTTTAATCAATTGATTAGTTAAAATTTGAATTTTGAATAATTTCTTAAATATTGTAAAATTAAAGTTGAAAATTCCGAAAATGGAAAAAAATCTTCAAATTCAAGAACATTGTTATGAAAATATTGAATTTATAATGATACATTGATTTTTGTTGTTATTTTAAATTTATGTTAATCACTGATAACACTAATCAAGCTTCGAACAACGGAGTCCTATTCATCATTCAAAATAGAGATTTATGTCGTTGCTAATTGACCTATCATATGGGACACGATGATATTATGCAAATAAAACACTTTGTAAGTGTATACTCTTCTACCTCTCATTATTATTCGAACAGTGTTCACAGGTCAAATGGATCAACCAGCCTTGTGTCTCGAGCTCTAGCTATTCGGATTTCATTGATAAAGACAACCCCTTATCTCCTTATTATAATTTAACTATATTTTTGTAATTACAGACATTTTTGTCGTTGCTATAGTTACATCGTGTATTCTGTTTATACCTTGTGGTAAGTATATGTATATATTTTCCAACTTCAAAATGAGTCGTGTCCGATTTGGTAGATGACAAAACTTCAATATTCGAGTATCTTGGTTTAGCCAATACAGTAGAAGGGGTTCCTTATTTTTTACATAAAACGGAATATCTGTAACAATATTTTAGAATTCATTGAATTTTAGTTCAATAAGGATAAAGGTTATATCATTCTCAACTGGGATAGGAGTGGTTTGAAGAAGTTCAAGGAAGACAGTCATGTTATGGTTTCGACAATTATAGAGTTGAGTGAATTTGAAGACACAATCAGATCCATGTACTCCCATAAAAATGCAGCCAAAACAAAATATTTAATTATTACTTCGTGAATGCATGAAAGAGACCATCAAAATAGGACTCGTCAGAAATTTTAGACTATATATGTATTAAAATGTGTTTGAAATTTAATGTTTTATCAGACGTTTTCATAATCCCCAGTGGCAAACGGTTTTCTGCAGTTGCAGCAGATGTAAATGACAACAAAGATAACCATTCTATGTAATGTAGTTGCTCTATGTGTTAAGTTTGTTGTGATCACATTTTATACAGTTTCCACTTATTACATTATATATTTTAGATGGAAGTTTATGTTACGAATGTCAATATGTAGCACATCCTATAAACTGTTACAGAATCACAACGTGTGGACCACATGAGGTTAGGGTATTTTATTTATGTACCATAGTCGCAAGGGATGGTTGTGTGCCCGGGTAGTGCTATAACCGCTCAAATGAGCACCATTTTGTAATTTAAACCAGTGACAAACCGTCCCACGGTGTTTGATTGTTTCGTCTTTGTATGGGTTGTTACAACTTACATTTATTCGGATACAAAGTGCTTCTTCCATTAAAACGGTCATTATTTATAATTTTATAAGCTCCACACATTGGTCATGAAACATGTGGAGCTTAGCAATAATTACTAAAACAAATTTTTTTCATAACAAATTCTGTAATTGCATTGCTAGATTGGTAAAAACATCAATAATGGTACAATGTATGTTGGTGTTATATAATTTCGATTCAAGATGAAAAAAGATATACTAAAAATACTAAAATACTTTTCTACAACTTAACTGCTGTAAGTATTTGGTAGTTCTTGAAGTTAACATGTATTTGTGTACTAAAATGATAATGAATTTTCTATTATATTTTAAGGTTTGCAGTGTGCAGCAGATGGTGACTACTTCAGGGACAGTGTATTATAAATCTGGATGTACAGATAAAGCAGTGTGTATATTAAGTATTGTATCTACGTGTTTACTTATATTGTTATTTCCTGTGTGGGAAAGAAGCCATGATGACACTTCTCCACCTTGGTCAGTTCTGTGCCAGATAGCTTAATTATTGTTTCTATAATTGAGGGAATCGTGACCTGGGAATAAAACGCCGATCGTTTTTTCTCCTTTTCATCTGGACAACGACACTTACTCGGGACCGTTCTCATTTACCTGTATCCTCAGTTCTCTGTTTTGTTTCCCCCGTAGGTTCCACCGCCATCTTTGTTGTCTTGTATATTGGTTAATGCCTTGTGTGACTAATCTTTCTCCAGTATTGTAAATCTATAAATTTTGGTTAACTTGCATTCATGGAATTAGCCAGCACGTACTCTGGGGTAGTTTTTAATTGCCAAGTTTATGTTTTAACTTCAATCTTCTATACCAAAATAAAATTCCATCTATTACTGATTATTTATGTTGTTACTTGTTAGTTTTGCCCTGATGCTGGGTCAAAAAGACGACGGAGTCTCGAAAGAGGGTCCCACGGGAGACGAAATTCTGATGCCGTGTTCTGTACCGAGTGTTGTAAAACTGATTTCTGTAATAAGAACCTTTGTGACAGATCTCATAATCAACGTAAGTTATATCATCATCATCATCATCATCATCATCATCATCATCTTCATCATCACCACCACCATCATCTTGTTGAGCTCATAAAATACTGTAGTAATCGTCAAACATTACTATGACCGAATCACAATCCAAGAGAACGGTTAACATTTTGAAACTGACAAATTACGTTTCACTAAGAGAAGTGAGACAAGATGCTCCGGAAGGTTAAGTTTCTCTTGTTTAGCTAGCTACATTCCCGCGTGTAATTGAGATTGAAAGGAATGTGGGACGTCAAATATATACAGGGTAAATTTTGATACAGAGGCACCATACTTACAAACAATACTGTGATGACGGTCATAAAATATTTTAAGGTTCTTGATAAGCCTAGG
This sequence comes from Anadara kagoshimensis, assembly GCA_021292105.1. Lineage (NCBI taxonomy): Eukaryota > Metazoa > Mollusca > Bivalvia > Arcoida > Arcidae > Anadara > Anadara kagoshimensis. The sequence continues at coordinate 51,506,259 of CM037857.1, forward strand.
CTTGCAATATCCTTGCGTCAATATTTTATTTGTTAGCAGTTTGTTTCGTTGTATCAAGTTTCCGTATTAGGGAAAAGCTATACTAAAGCTTATTTATTGGCGTCAGTGACAAAATAAGGGATGGTTTAGTATTTGATGTTTGTAAATATCGTTTGGATTAGAGCGTAGCTCGACACCTTTTTTTTGCCACAAATGAAATTGAAAAAAATGCAACTAAAAGAAAAGGGAACTTCATCTGACGTTCGTACAAAAATTACGGTCTGAGAAGTGTCAACAACAACAAAACATAATCACACCTAGTCCATGTCTCTAAATAATTGTTATATGCATGGTACATATATGTGTTTTCAATGAAACTTGTACATTTTTGTTTTATTTAGCCTATAGTAACAACATTAGATGTTTACATTGTGATGCTGTTGACAAACCGTCAGACTGTAAACAAGTCAGGTTGTGTGGACTAGACGAGGTAATATACTAGTATATGAATTTATACCTTTTTCCAACACCAACCCACCCCCTGCAAACTTGGTATACGGCATTTAGGAATCGCCATTTCTGTCTTGTCCGGGTTGTCTCAAAACATTCAGGAAACATACTTTTATGTTATTGTTCTCTGAGGTACTACTTACTCCTAACATTATCCCACATCTAACTTTCAAAACTTTGGCTATTTTTTTCCAGTTATTTAGTGCACATTGAAAATTGTTCGTTTAAAAACAACAGCTAAAGCAATAATCTTGGAAAAAGCGACGTCTGCTATATCACCAAATATTAAGCATACACAAAATCTAATCATATTGGGACCACTGATTATAAAACTAATGCCGTTATCCTGGCTATATTGTTATATCATCGGTCCAAGTCTGAAGACAAAAGCCTTTCCGTTGTTATCGAAGAAAATCCATCACTGTACTGCCGGGAATATGACATACTGTGGTAAATATCGTATCAATTCAAGCAATAAAACATAACTTTAAGACCGAGGTTTGAGTAACAATAATATTTTTTTCCCTTTTTAAAACAACAAAAACAAACCAGCCTTGACTTGTATATACATAAATTAAATACAAAACCCAAGAAAAACAAATATTGTTCATACCAATGTTCTGTACTACATGTGTGTAAAAAATCTCTCTCACGTCCTATTGTTCTAGTATTATAACTTCCTTTTATTTTACCTGACAGATGTGTTATACAGAGAAGCTTGATGGATCCACTGGTGTCGTTGGTTACAAACTTGGATGCAAAAGTAAAATGGAAAGTATACTTCTAATTTTCATACCTTGACGCAATCTATACACTACATAGGCTATCTAAGACGTCTTTCATCTTTGCCGTTGGTCCGTCCGTACTTCCAACATACTTTAGTTTCCGACCTATATGATCTTTGAATATTAGATTTAGTAATGTTTTTATTTGAGTTTGTTAACAATAGATCAATTTCGAAGTTTCTTAATTTTATTATTATTATTATTATTATTATTATTATTATTATTATTGTTGTTGTTGTTGTTGTTATTTAATTATAAATTTAATGGTGTATTGGAGTAAACTGTAATACACGGGGGGAAACACATTTTTCCACAAAAGGATCGGTCCGATGCCACGAAATACTTTATCGAAATTACGAAAGAACATTTATTGCACATGTCACCTTACTGAATATGTCTTATGTCATAGATTTATAAAATTACTTAAATCTTTAGCAATCACCTCGTGTATCTCGTTTGTTGGGAAGTATGTAAACAGGCGTGTGTTATTGCTATTTCAGAATTGTCAGGCATTACCGAGTTTAGTTGGACGAGGTTTAGACAAAAGACTTATTTATGGGTACAACTGTAACCAGTGTTGTAACACAGAGAACTGTAATGGAAACTTATGTTCAGACGGTATTATAGTTTATATATTGTACAGAATTTATATATTACTCACGGGTGACCAAATAAATGTTTTGACTCGTGCTGAGGTCAATAGCAAAAAACATTATTAAATGGTACTTGGGGTGATAACAAATTACTAGTATACGATTATTCACTGGTACGGCAGTCAATATCAAAACCTACAGTTATTAACTGATACTGCAGTCAATAACAGTAGCAATTTTGATGATACACAAGGTCTTAAGTTTTACACTACACGGGACGAAAATATAATCATATAGACTATATTTGTCCAGACAATAATCAAGCCATGATATATAAGACATTGAGTCAGACCCATCGCGTTAATCGTTATGAGTTCTCTACCGTTCAACCAATTGTGATATTGATGTTTTCGATTTGGTATCTGTAATGCTTTGGGACACTTTTCGAGCCAAACTTGCAATTACATCACCTAATTATTACATAAACAATAAGCATCATTTTAATAAGTATATTATCTTTATTCATATTAAACATATTGTCTTTAATGTATAGTAATTATTTTATTTTAGAAGTAAAATATCCGGAATTCACACAGCCACCCCCTACCCTTGGTCCTACTACTATAACTGCATCCAGCTACCATACAGGTAAGCTTGAACGTCAATGGAAAGGTTTTAATGCCACCTCACTAACATACAGACATCAACAAGTATTTTATAGTACAAGTAGAAGACAGTTTAATGGTGACAGACAATGGAGTGTTTGCTTGTGTTGTATTCTTTAACCCTTTCTATATTGTGTGTACATCCTTCTTTGTGTTGGAGCACTATGGAGGTATCGTATGTTACCTTATGATAATCCTCAAGTGTAGGTTGTTACACATGACTAAAATGTGTCAAATATATATTACTAGTTTGTATAATTTCTTGAAATACTTCTTTCTAATTAACCCCGACAACTTGGCTCCTGCGTTTGCTGATAGTCTGCTGAACTGATGTAACATTATTAATTAAATGTCCTGTTTATGTTACAGATTTACACAGCAGCTGTGTAGATAAGACGTTACAATGTACTAATGGTGGTGGTGTTTGTGACAATCAGTATTTAGCAGACACTATATGTCCTCGCACCTGTGGCAGGTGTCAACAGACTACCAAAGCCTCTACAGCGACTTGTACTGATCACTCCACGGACTGTAAATACTTTGATGCTCATTTCCACATATGTACTGATACAGATGCTATCAATCATCTAGGATGCTATAAGACATGTAACAGATGTAACAGTAAGATTATTGTCTATTTACACTAAATCACCATTTTCGCGAGTACCCTTTTCGATTGCACTTATTTTTCACGCAATAACGAAAATTAAATGCACTGACTCTATAATGTTATAAATTGGAGTTTATTAGCCTCATTACTTATAGAAAATCGCAAACTTTCTCGATATTAAATCGCGAAAAAGATGCCACAGGAAGTTAAGGGATCTAGAGTTTATAGAGCTCGAAAACTCCATTACGTTTACGATCTCACTGCCAAGGCTTATGATATAGTCACACACGACCGGGACACGAACCGGGTTCAAACGTAACTACAACCGTATTGACCCAGTTCGACCCGGTGATACCCGCATTGTACAACCCGTGTCAATTCCTGATGGATTCCTGGGGCTCGAATGTTTGGTCATGTTCAAATTTTTACATTCCTTAGAAATAATGGAGCCGAGACCCCGAAGGGGTGATTTTCACCTACTTAAAATACACCTTAATTTTTAGCAGTTGATTGGGAAACAAAAACTCTTCATTCCTTGGAATGGTCTTCTTTGATAAGGACTTGAATACTTCTCACTTAAAATAAATGATTGCTATACAATAAGTCTCCATAAGTGTTTTAAGAGATCAACTCACTTCTAGTCATGAGTTAAAATCATGCAGTTCTGTGGGATATTTACTGTAGCAATTGTGTGAATTCATTCAATTCTGATGTCAGAGAAGAAGGAGCGAGTTATTTAATATCAATGTGCTGAAGAAACACATTCCTGATTAAAAAACACATGAAGAAATTGTCAATATGCTATAGGCCAACATGTACAAAAACTCAAGAAAACAATATTAAATTATGGTAGGTAAGAAAGGAATATATCGACCAAACCGGGACTTGAAACTAGGGTATTCCCAATATTAGCCGAACGCAATAGGTTTTGTTTTAAATTATTTTTTGTCTTGCATTACAAAACTTGGATTTATTTGATTTGCGACCTCTTAAAAAACACTTGATCTTTGAAGTTACCGGTCACAGATTATACAAGAGTTCTATTCTACAGAGTGTACAGAATGAGGAAATAACATCCAAAAGTGGAAAAACTCGATGATAAACAATGAGTTGTGACGGTTAATATTAACCTAAAGTCGCCTGGATATTAATTCGCTAAGTTGATTTATAATTCATAATTCTTAGATTAACTAAATTTGTCAGTTTTCAAAGTTTTACTCTGTTTTTTTCGGATTTTGATTTGAGCACTAGTATATTTGATTAACTTGTATTTCAAATTTGCATATAACTGTTGGTGCATTGGATGTTAATTTGTTTCGAATTAAATTTCTCAGCAATATTATTTTTGGACTTTGTCTTTTTGGACTCGTGACAGTTAAAGTATTGGAGAGTTATTGTTCTCAATTCTCCATTCATGAAAAAGAAATGGAGAGTTAGAACAATTGGTGACGTGTATTTTAATAGAGGAATTAAAAATATGAATCAATTTTTTTTAATAATGAAACGTTTGACGTTTCATAGATCTCTATATTTCATTATATACAGGTGTTGGTGGTGTACATCTCGTTACGTCTACGTCAACAGTGTCTACCACACCTGTTCCAACTACAGGTATGTGTTGAAGATTATTGTCTCAGTCAGATTTAAAAATAAATGCGTTTTTTATAAACTTGATTCTGATGGTCACCGACTAAAAAGACTAAAATATGAAATATTAATTGCGAACATGAGAAATGTTTTTCAAACACCTGTTATAATTAATCATTAGTTCTGATATGCGTTTTTCTTATGTTGTCTTGTTTAGCTGATTATTCGAATCTGTAGGTCAGCAGACGGTACAGTCAGTACTTTCTATGCATGTGAACCAGATGTATTACATAAAAGTTGCTGTCTGTTTCTGTGTTTCGTGACGATTGCTGTTCTGTTTTCCAGAGGCGTGTTCTAATCCGATCAAAATCATGCATACTAATTCATGTCCAAATCACAATCCAAAAGCCAAGTAAAAACTTAGACACTGTCAAATTAAACACATGAATTTCCACCAGGGAAGTGAGGTTGGTGTTCAGACGAATGTATTACATCGGTTGTTCCTTTCTTTAAGGTATTTATACCTTCTTTATTTGGTAAATTATAACCTATAGACTTAGTTATAATAAACGGAAAACTGGTAGTAAAATGAGTGTCATGTAAAAGTAATATTACTACCATTGCAGAAGTTGAACTGAAAGGCGGGAGCATAAAACACCATTACTCCACTCCGTTTTATATTCATAACTGTCCGTGATTTAATTATAACATATACATATGTAGTTGTTGGCTACTGCATTTGTTTGGTAGAACCAGATTGTATTTACAGACCACTTGGTGTAAAATAAATGAGATTTTGGGGACATTCCGTTAGTACTGTCATGTACTACTTTTGAATATTATTTTATGAAAATTCAAAAATAGTACATGACAGTACTATGACTATACCATTGGACAACGTGTGCGCCTGTGCTTCTTTGTTGCTGTCTCCTTCATAACATTTTATTGTTTCGATATTGCATTGTTTGTTGCGATTGTGGTTATTCCGATTGTACCTAATTTTTAGTGACAAATAGCTATCTTCTACTGTAGTGGTTGACCTCACGTGTAAATATGGTTGGGCACGACATGAAATGTCCTGTTACTTTTTTCCTACACAGAAAACATCCTGGTTTCAGGCTGATGTAAGTACAAATGTTATCAAAAGGAAAAGAGAGAACTGTATCTGAAACCATATACTTAATGATTACAAAAATATCAAAGAACACGAACCAATCAGGGAACGGAGTAGGACAAGATAAATACATATTTATACCACTGGTATTAAAAAAGTTATTGTAAAGCATAGTTATGCACTAATTACCTTGACAACAGCCAATTAAACCAATAACACTACACAATGCAAAGTAACGACAGAGACAGCCATACAGTCAAGAAGGAATATACAACACCGGAATCACTGATTTAAGACGGACACTTGAGTAAATGTCCAGTAGTGTGGGTAAAAACATCGACCTCCTTATGTAACATCCAATGGTCCATAAGTAAACATGGCTAAAAATTAAGCCTTATTTCAAATCAATAAACCAACAACTATTGCATGTTATGTAAATAAAAATAAATTTAGCTCAAAAACATTTACTTGACAATATGTACCAGTTTGACCAAGAAACATCAAAAATAAAATGAAAAAGAAATAAAACTTGATAGAAACATATTTGGATAAAATTGCAAGTTGCTAAATAACGTGCAATTTTTTGTTTCAGAAATCATGTGTCAGTTTGGGAGGCTATTTGGCAGAGGTTACGTCACTGGCTGAGAACGATTTCATTATACATCATGCACGTAAGATTTCTGTATTATTTTAATACTAAATATCTGTATAATCTCTATGGTAACGACGCTAATAACTATAGTTACACAGTCAACACGTGTTCATTGTAGTACAATGGTCACTACCACCAAGAACATGCAACTAAACAACTAAAGTTTCATTCCTAAAGAGCTTAGATATTAAATCAGGATAGTTTTATTCATAAAACAAAATACAAATTCACATTGAAGTCACTAGATATATAAAATAACCGAACCGACATTAACCTGTACATGATCTCACAATGGAAGTTATATTTCTATTGCTGTTTTGTTAAAACCCTGGTTTTGGACTATAAAGGTAGAATCATTAACTAGACATGTACTTACTTTCATTGATCAACATATTCCATGGTAGAAGTTCGTGTGTTTAACCTATTTTGTCAGTTTCAAAGTTTTTGCTTTGCTTTTGGATTGTAATTTGGACATCGATTGTTTTTTTTTTTTTTTTTTTTTTTTTTTTTGCTTTGCTTTTGGATTGTAATTAGGACGTGGATTGGTTTTTTGTTTTTGCTTTGCTTTTTTGGATTGTAAATTTGGACATGGATTTTTATGTTTGTTTTAACTTTGCTTTTGGGATTGTAATTTGGACATGGATTAGATTTTTTTACTTGGCTTTTGGATTGTATTTTGGACATGGATTTTTTTTACTTTGCTTTTGGATTGTAATTTGGACATCGATTGTTTTTTTTTTTTTTTTACTTTGCTTTTGGATTGTAGTTTCAACATGGATTTGTACGTTTGTTTTTACTTTGTTTTGGGATTGTAGTTTGGACATAGATTGGTATGTTTGTTTTTACTTTGCTATTGGGATTGTAATTTGGAAATGGATTGGTATGTTTGTTTTTACTTTGCTTTGGGATTGTGATTTGGACATGGATAATTATGTTTGTCTTTGATTCCATTATTGCTTCCTTGTATTTAGAGACTGAGCTTTGGATAGGAGCAAGACGTTACAGTTTGGGGCCTTTCTTTTGGCCGAGAATTAACCAGCATTTAACATGGACAAACTGGTATCCAGGGGAACCTGACAACAATGATGGAACAGAGGGCTGTCTGGAAATATGGGGACCACAAAATAATGGAAAGTGGAATGATGGAAATTGTTATACACCTCTCAATTATGTTTGCGAGTCAAGGTACAAACATAAATAATAAAGCTTAACAATTCGGTAACGATATATTGAATGATTAAAGCTAAATATACAAACACATTTCATTTTAAATACAATGAAATGTTATGCCTCTGTCACACTGTCAGTATTTTAAAACCCGCCAATACTAGGAGCACTGAAATCTTGGAAATGTCGTACTGAAGTCGCCTGTATAAAGTCATCTAAATCATTAACATGTCACGGCAGTGTTTGCAACGTGTTCAAAATTATCACGGTGTTTCCCGATTTATCGTAGTGCTGTCGTAAATAGAGTCATTAAAGTAGTCTTTGTAAATCGTGTCGAGTTGTTGACACCGACAATGCGAAACACCATTCCAGCATTAGTGAAATAACCGTCTTGACCATTCCAACATAAGTGAAATAGCCTTGACAGGGATGTAAACACCATTCCAACAAGTAAAATACCATTACAGAGGGTGTAAACACGATTCCAATACATGTGAAATAACATTAAGTCTAGGTGAAAAGCATCATTTTAACGTAAGTGAAATAACCCTGATGAGGATGTCATCTACGTTGTATCATATTTTAATTCACTATATTTGTTAAAACAATGATTGTCTTGTTTTCTTTTTTCAGCTTATCTTAAGTATAGAACATTGATATTATAAAATAAACTTTATAACAAAATTTTATCATGTGTTCATAGTTTTATCCATATAGATTTATGTGTTTTTGTAATTCTGCACGTGTGCGTACCTTGATGTAGAAGTCTTTCAGTGCATGCAGGTAACTAATTCAGCTATGACTGATTATATGAGTATATCTGAATACAGCAACTTGTGTCTGTAGTCTACAGGAATTCATTTGAAGAGGAACTTTCTGCTTTAAAGCGCAATAAGACTTGAATCATATCACTAAGTACCGTCATACTGCAAGGGTGATTTATAACCATTTATCTTCGGTGGCCAAGTTGTCTTAAAGATCACAGCTCCCATCGACGCCTAGGTTGGAATCTATCTCGAGAAGGTTTGTACACCGGCTTACAGATCATAGAGCCTTGAACAGCTTCTACTATAAAATAAAAAAAACAAACATGCTTATCCATGTCCGAATTACAATCTAGAAACTGATAAGTTAGGTTAGACACGTGAACTTCCACCAGGGAAATGAGACCGGGTGCTCCGGAAGATTAAGCACCTCCTGTTTAGCTAGCTATACCGGTCACGTGTGTAATCAAAATTGTGTGAAAGGAACATGGAACTATGGGACGTCAAATATATCCAGGGCAATCCTGGACACAGCGACATCAAACTTATCAATAATACTGTGATGACGGCCATAAACCTTTTTGATGGCCTTGATAAGCCTAAGCTTGCAATATCCCCGCTTATTTGTCATCAGCCTGCTTAGTTGTACAAAGTCCCAGTAATAGGAATAAGCTCTACCATAGCGTATTAATTGGAAAACAAATACACTATGACATTGATAGTCTCCAAATTTAGGATTGTTAAGAGACAGAAAGTCATCTATATATATATGCATGTGGAGTTAATGATTTGGCGACAGTCTTCTCTCCAGATTTAACAAGGTTCTGATGAACCAATAAAATAATTGTAATCCTGTGGTAAGTTTGTATACTCGATTCCTGTGCTGACTGCTGCCTCCATATAAGTAACATAGACTTTTCTGGGTGCAAACGTCTTTACTCCGCCCGTCTGAAAATCTCAAGATACACTAACATTATAATGTTAATCAAAATTTTAACGTACTATAGTATATACATCATTGAAAATATTTACTTTTATTTGATTTTTGATGTAATTAAACAATATATATTTTTCATATTTATTGTCAATAGCTTAAATATTATATAAAGTAACAAGTTATGACAATATAAACACGAAATACAAACGAGTGTCGCAAAGGAAATAATGGTACTTGTACCTGAACAAAATGTACTTGGTTACTGAGTCTCCTGAAACTTGTTCCAAAATACCAGTACAACAAAGTTAACAGGCGATAACAAATCATTAAACGTCACCAAAACAAAAAGGTGCACATCATTGCTGTGTGTAAAATATAATTTTATTTGGCAAAAAGTAAATACACACTCCATACACCCAAAAGTGCTTCAAACGGAATCGAGCAATTACTAACTCATCTTTCGTCTCTAGCTATAGCGACCACTGAAGCTGATAAATAGAAAATAATTTACTAGGGCAAAGAAATCACAAATTACAATTTCAGAAAACAAGTTTGACTTGCAGTAGATTGTCCACGAGTCAAAAAGCCATTAACGATCTAACATCATCAGTAATTTCAGTAGTTTGTAGCTCAACTTAATATGTGTAATGTTTCCGTGCTATTATAACTAGATAACTCCGTGTGGTCCAAATAAAATAAAGTATAAACTTGGATCGAACAAACAAAACGGGATCATTAGCAACGATTTGGATTGTGTGAGTAATGATTGATTTGTACTCGTTCCATTGGAAATATTTTTTTTTCTGACAGAAAACAAATAAAAGCATAGTTAGGACTGTTAAATGTTTAAATAATACATATGTATGATTGCATCGCATTATTGTATGTCAAATACGGTACTAACTAATTGTGAATTTGATTTAACTGACTGAAAGCCCGGTTTTCAATTTTGATTTTAAATGCATTCTTTGAGCTTATTATTAACCTATAAAGTGGAAGACTTCAGTATCGTGCATAGACAAAACAATTAACAGCAAAGATACTATAAGTGTGTAAACAGTTCGTTTTCTTTAATATTTGGGTCCATTCTCACATCCGTCAAAGAAACACAATTATTACCCATCTCCAAATCTACTTTCGTTTTTGTTGTTTCATTACCATCCTTATCTTTGTCAATCTCCAATTCGTCTTTCGTTTCAGGATTTTCCTTATTATCTTTACCTTCCGGTTCCGGTAACATATCTGTTGCCCCTACCTCATCTTCCTCTTTGTTATTTGTCTCTTGTCTATTTGTATTTTCTGCAATAGTATTATTCATATTTGTTTCATCCTCGATATTACACATGTCCGCTACGTTATCAAAATTTGCATTACCGTTTTCCATAGTATTCTTATTGCGTTTTCTTTTATTTATAGTACCAATTTCTTCATCTTCTAATTTGCACATTTCGATGACATCATTAAAATTTGTGTTTTCATTTTTCTTTGATTTTTTATTGTTCTTCTTCCTTCCCACATTAGGATTCTTCATATATTTACAATGTGCCCCGATGGTACCTATGTCCAGTAACACCACACCACCTAGAATACTGGACAATATAACAATAGCCACCACACCTACACTTGTGGCTGATGGTCTACTATCATATACACTAGTCTTCTTCTCTAAGTCACGTTTACGTTTAATCTTTTCTCCAAAAGAAACTAAGTCTTCTTTGATTTCTTCAAATGTTTTGATGTGTTCCGTTGTTGGTGGTTCTGTTGGTGTTTGTGTTGAAGATTGTGTTGTCATGGCATCTGTTAAATGAATACAAAAATGTACTGTATTATATTGATACAACACACATATGATATTAAAAACAGACATACAAATCTATGTCTAAACCCCAAACCCTTTGAAACTACCAAATTAGGTTAAACGGGTGAACTTCCACCAGGGAAGTAGGGTAGGTGCTCCGGAAGGGTAAGCTACACCCGCCCACATGTAAAATCGAAATTGATAATGAAATGAACATTTGAAATATATCTAGAAATACAGAAAATAGAGATAAATGATTTATAACAGATTACGAACATCAGATATAATGACAAAATTCTTTTTATAAATACGAAAATTATCAGCAAGACTGAAAAACGATCACTCGTGCAACAAGTAATATTCTTAAAAAACTGTTAATGTAGGATGTAATTTAATTCACATAATTTTGTTTAACAAACTGACGTTATTCCAAAACCAAAAGAAACAAATACTAGTATTACACCCAAGCTTTTCTATGTGTCAAATTGATGAACCCCATATTTAATTACCTGTCTGAGTAGTTTCTGTTGTATAAATGTTTGTTGTTACAATTTCCGTCGTAGTAACCTCTTGTGGTTTCTCGGCACCTGAAAAAAGAAAATACAAACTAATCCGTCTTTGTAATAGGAAATAATGTTAATAAAATAAAATGAAATTTGCAACCGAATAAAACATGTTTTGATAACAACCGCGCAACCAAAAATACAAAATAATAGAAGTTAATGATAAACCAGACAAACAAGTTATTTTAGTAAGACAGGATCCCGAGGACTTGGAACCAAACGTGATTTTTTTTTTTTTTTTTTGCAAATGAATTTATTTTTTTCAGTTAAAATATTAAAGTTGAATGTTAAATAAAATAACTAAATCAACAAAAATAAAAAGACAAACACATATATGGAACGCTAATTATAAAATCCCGACGTTTGACGGTCACCCTGAAAATCTCACTTATTTTACAATAAGTGGGCCCTACAATAACAAATATCAAAGTGCTTTTTATTGTTTGCAAAGCACACTGCTGTGTTGACAATGCTAGTGAAGAAGTATTGAAATTGTTTTAATTCTCAGATGCCAAATGTATTTATATGTTTGACACATAAATTAAACACGTGAACTTCCTGCAGGGAAGTGAGGCCGGGTTCTCCAGAAGGGTAAAAATCTCCTGTTTATCTAGTTACACCCACCATGTGTATGTAACCAAAATTTGGAATTAAATGAACATGGAACTATGGGAATTTATCCAGGAAAATTTTGGATACTTATCAATAATATTGTGATGACGGCCATAAAACTTTTCAAACACCTTGATAAGCATAGGCTTGCAATATCCTTGCGTCAACAATTTATTTGTAAGCAGCTTGTTGTTGTATAAAGTCCCCGTTGTGGCGCAAACCCTACCACTGCGTAATAATTGTAAAACAAATACACCATAAGCAGGAGAAGCAGGTATATTTCTGCATAGAAAAGGAAAGCTGACAATGGAAAAATTGATGCCGTTTGTCATGCAGCTTATTGATAAATCTTAACCAAAATCAACTTATTTTATCCTTTCTGAAATTATTGAGGATGAACAAATCTTTATATCGCTTTCAGTCAAAGTAGATCTAAAGAAATGTATTCATAATATTAATTAGTATATGGATTGGTATATTTGTTTTTGATTGAATATTTTTCCTCTTTGCAATAAAATTCCAAAACATATTTGTCTTATTAATGTGAAAATGCCTTTGTCAATAATATTTGTTACATTATTTTCAGTTTAACTTTTACGTAAATTGATTTTTTTCCTATTTACTGGTTTCTAGAAAAAAATTCATGTAATGATCAAAAACAAACATACTAATCCATTTCCGAATCACAATCCAGAATTACTTATTATACTGGTGTTAATTTTACAGCACTAGACGGCCGTTTCGGAATACAATTCCTCCTCGGTAGTTTTTGGACCAAGATTGTGAATTCCAAACTATTTCAAGGTTTAAAAAAGTATATTACAAGGACCAAAATGTATTAAACCACATTTAGCCAAAGACTATACGTAGTTTCTGAGGATATGTTTTGTTAATAGTATAATTTTATTCTGTAAATTCATTAAAAAATTATTTACATGATACATACCAAAATTACATTTTCTGTGATGATATTCCCAGTTGTTTACGTCCTGGTGGAAGAAATTGACCAGTGTCCACCTGTTACCCTTACTTATATGGCATTGCTTCCTTTGATTATTATATTCGAATGATCTACACATAAAATCTGACGTTGTATCGCATACGTCTTCACATTGCTGGAGACTGGTATTCATTAACACAAGGTTATTATTGGCTAAAATGCTGGCATTTCTAAATACCTCGTATATACAAGATGCTGAAACAATAAAGTTAATTTCGAATTATGTTTTATACACAAATAGATAGATTATCTGAGAACATAGTGATGGACCTGAACAAAGCGTCTATCTTCTGTTTGTATGATTTTTGTGACAGTAAATGGTGACAATTTGTCACAAAAAAATCCATTGGATTTTGTATCATTGATCATCGTGACCCATAATCGCTGATGGGTATCCTCTATAAAGATCAAACATGTTCCCGCTATGTGGAAAAAGTATAACGAATGAAGCTCCTTGTCCATTAGAGCCTATTCAAAAAGAATTGTTGCAACTACATGTACAACAAAAATATGGACATTCTGATGACTTCTTTAAAATGGAATGTCAAATATATTACGATTTTTCCGGGAAATTAATAAAAACATACAAAAATGAAACAATTCCTTGAAATTAACTGAAGAAAAATCTCAGTCGAGAAATGGCTAAAACTGGTACTTGAATTCTCGGATACTACAAATTGCTGTAGATATACTTACGGGCGGGAAACTGACAAATAAACTGTAGTGGGGTTGCACATCTGGTAGGATACCATTTATAGTCCTCATCAAGATAAACAGACCCACAACTGCTCATGTCAAAGTTACTCGGGGTATATCTCCAGTTGGTCCAAGTTAACGGATCAGATCTATTTACCCATCCCCAAATATTCTCCTCATCTCGCTGTAGTCCTATCCAAACATACCTATAATGGATAACACGTATATAAGACAGATTCGTTTGTTATTTATTTGTGAATTTCATTTGCGTATTAAGAAACTAATGGCTGCAAGATAAATGTAATCACAGTGTTGTTCATTGTTTGATAAAAAGGCTTATTTTAAACGGACAAATATTTGCATTTTAGATAGAATTTGTTACGAAATAAGTGAAACAGTTAAAGGCCTATATGATTATCTCAACAGGGTCTTCTATCCTATTTGTATTGTCATCTTCTCAATTTTTACTCTTACATAATTTATATAGGAAGAATGACCAGGACTTTGGCTGGAAGAAGCCTAAACAACCTCCAATCTTAGAGGAATCTAGACTAAGTCCGGGAACAGAATACGTTACAAAAAGAATCTGTTTATGAAATGATTGTCTTTGCATGAGTTTGTAAGACAGAACAGAGCGTTTTGATAATTACTTGTTTCTGATATATCCAGTATCGGGGAGAGTTGATTTGCTGTGTATAGTTGCTAGGTGTTTTGATAATAACTTGTTTCTGATATATCCAGTATTGGGGAGAGTTGATTTGCTGTGTATAGTTGCGAGACAGAACAGAGCGTTTTGATAATTACTTGTTTCTGATATATCCAGTATTGGGGAGAGTTGATTTGCTGTGTATAGTTGCGAGACAGAACAGAGCGTTTTGATAATTACTTGTTTCTGATATATCCAGTATTGGGGAGAGTTGATTTGCTGTGTATAGTTGCGAGACAGAACAGAGCGTTTTGATAATTACTTATTTCTGATATATCCGGTATCGGGGAGAGTTGATTTGCTGTGTATAGTTGCTAGGTTACCTCCCTTGTTTCTACAGAATGATTCAGCTTCATACCAAGATAGAGTATTATTATATATTAAAAATCTCCACGCATCTCTTGACCACATCACCGCTGAATCTGTAAAAATAAATATAATTTGACATTAATTTGAAACTTACTTACGTCTCAGTTTGTTTTCACTGGTTATGAAAGTGTTCAGATCTCCACCAGTTTCGGAAGTGTGCCTTACAACATTAAGGGACACCACGGCGTGGTTTATGTTTATATAATAACGTGCGGGATGATTAAAGGACACATTCAGACGACTCATCTTTTTTGGTTCATAGATAGATAGAAATCTTTGCTGTACTAATATCATTATAGGATCAAGTGAAATATACAAACGTTAAAGAATGAAGCAGAATTTATTTGATTATAAACCAAAATACAGTACATAAAAAGTACATAACTCAGACCAAAACACGTAAAGACATCTTGGAATAAATAGTGTAACCACCGTTCTAAAACAAAAGAATTCTGGCAAAGGGAACTAACTATTTATTAACTCTAAAATCGAGTGTTAAAGCAAAAACAATTGGCAGTTTACTGACCTGTTGTTCCGAGTTGGAAGGTTGTGGTGATTGGTGAGTTAGATGTAAAGTCCCCAGTGCGTAATAGTTCATCATCATCAGACCACAAACGAGCTGAAATATACAGACATATAATATAAGACATACGGTGTTTCTTATAGTTAACAAATATGTTGTAAGTTTAATGTTTTGTAAAACAAATTAATCTTAATTTTTTAAAGGTGCGTTTAAGGAATAGCTGTTGCTGTTGCATAAGTGGGATGAATTTGGCCTTTCTTAAGTATTTTAACAATGACATTAGCCAAAATCGGTCGAGTGTTCGTTAACAGTCGACTGTTAAGTATTTTAACAATGACATTAGCCAAAATCGGCCGAGTGTTCGGTAACAGTCGGCTCTTAAGTATTTTAACAATGACATTAGCCAAAATCGGTCGAGTGTTCGTTAACAGTCGGCTGTTAAGTATTTTAACAATGACATTAGCCAAAATCGGTCGAGTGTTCGTTAACAGTCGGCTCTTAAGTATTTTAACAATGACATTAGCCAAAATCGGTCGAGTGTTCGTTAACAGTCGGCTCTTAAGTATTTTAACAATGACATTAGCCAAAATCGGTCGAGTGTTCGTTAACAGTCGGCTCTTAAGTATTTTAACAATGACATTAGCCAAAATCGGTCGAGTGTTCGTTAACAGTCGGCTCTTAAGTATTTTAACAATGACATTAGCCAAAATCGGTCGAGTGTTCGTTAACAGTCGGCTCTTAAGTATTTTAACAATGACATTAGCCAAAATCGGTCGAGTGTTCGTTAACAGTCGGCTGTTAAGTATTTTAACAATGACATTAGCCAAAATCGGTCGAGTGTTCGTTAACAGTCGGCTCTTAAGTATTTTAACAATGACATTAGCCAAAATCGGTCGAGTGTTCGTTAACAGTCGGCTCTTAAGTATTTTAACAATGACATTAGCCAAAATCGGTCGAGTGTTCGTTAACAGTCGGCTCTTAAGTATTTTAACAATGACATTAGCCAAAATCGGTCGAGTGTTCGTTAACAGTCGGCTCTTAAGTATTTTAACAATGACATTAGCCAAAATCGGTCGAGTGTTCGTTAACAGTCGGCTGTTAAGTATTTTAACAATGACATTAGCCAAAATCGGTCGAGTGTTCGGTAACAGTCGGCTGTTAAGTATTTTAACAATGACATTAGCCAAAATCGGTCGAGTGTTCGTTAACAGTCGGCTCTTAAGTATTTTAACAATGACATTAGCCAAAATCGGTCGAGTGTTCGTTAACAGTCGGCTCTTAAGTATTTTAACAATGACATTAGCCAAAATCGATCGAGTGTTCGGTAACAGTCGGCTGTTAAGTATTTTAACAATGACATTAGCCAAAATCGGTCGAGTGTTCGTTAACAGTCGGCTCTTAAGTATTTTTACAATGACATTAGCAAAAATCGGTCGAGTGTTCGGTAACAGTCGGCTGTTAAGTATTTTAACATTGACATTGGCCAAAATCGGTCGAGTGTTCGTTAACAGTCGGCTGTTAAGTATTTTAACAATGACATTAGCCAAAATCGGTCGAGTGTTCGGTAACAGTCGACTGTTAAGTATTTTAACAATGACATTAGCAAAAATCGGTCGAGTGTTCGTTAACAGTCGACTGTTAAGTATTTTAACAATGACATTAGCAAAAATCGGTCGAGTGTTCGGTAACAGTCGGCTGTTTTCAATAACGGACAAAGATTGGTTCTTTTTATTGACAATGATAGACACTTGTAATGTACTAAAATGACCTAAAATTTAATATATTAGCTATTTTGGCTATTTTGGGCAACTTGAATTATGATAACGTTCGAAGCTGAGCGAGTGGAATCCTTCAGTTTATGTCACCGAGGATAAACAAAATATCCATTTTCTATAAGCCATACAACACGATTCGGCCGAAAACGGTATTTATTTGCAGAACCAAAAGAGATTAAAAACAAATCGATGTTACATAGATTGAATCGCCAAATAACTTTTGGTTCCAAAATGGCGTGTTGATAGTCAGTGTTTAACAAGTATATACCTTGTATACAAGTTCTGTGGTGGTAATTCCATTCTGGATCATAGTAAGCGTAGCTCTCCGGATGTATCCATCTGTTGGTGTTACTCAGTTGACAGAATCTACCGTTTGTATTGTATTCAAAAGATAAACATAGGATTTCTGTTGACTGTAAACAAAGTTCTCGGCATTCCTCCAAACTCGATATTGTACCAAACATATTGAATGCTACTATACTCGTACGGTTATATCGTCTAAAGGTGCATCTACCTGCCGAAACAAAACAAAAAAATATCTACACATGAAAAACAAACATGCCGGTCCATGTCTAAACCACAATTCCAAAGCGATGTACAAACTTTGAATGTAACACCACATTATCCATTGTAATTTTGGGTACGGGGACATCCACAATATTGTGATGAATGTTTTGGACATATTTTATGGGGGGCTTACAATATTGCTAAACAACGTACGTACGATTATTTTGGATTCTATAATGACCGACTAAATGTATCCTGCTAGGCTAGAATTGTCAGTTAGTTTTCTACTGTATATCAGTTACCATAGTGACCGTCTAGATTATAGTGACCGTTACACAATAAGTATTATGGTTTAATTTGTTATAATAAGTTATTTCTATGTTAATTCAATTATCTCTAGCATGTCTTTCGAACCAACAAGTCGGTTGCTTTGATTTAATTATTCCATTTACATTGAGACGGTCCGTTCTTGAATGACGGAGAAACAGAAATATCAGTACAAAAACATAATCTCCGGCAGAAGAACCAACAGACTCTCTTATACAATAATTTTCCCATCCCCGGGCGGAATTCACACCTAGGAGTTGTGGCACTGAGACTTACCGATAGGGAATTCACATAGAAATGGTAAGGATGTGCTACAATCAGCACTTTCCCATCCCCGGGCGGAATTCACACCTGGGTGTTGTGACACTGAGACTTACCGATAGGGAATTCACATAGAAATGGTAAGGATGTGCTACAATCAGCACTTTCCCATCCCGGGCGGAATTCACACCTAGGTGTTGTGGCACTGAGACTTACCGATAGGAAATTCACATAGAAATGGTAAGGGTGTGCTACAATCAGCACTTTCCCATCCCCGGGTTGAATTCACACCTTGGTGGTGTGGCACTTAACTTACCGATAGGAAATTCACATAGAAATGGTAAGGATGTGCTACAATCAGCACTTTCCCATCCCCGGGCGGAATTCACACCTAGGTGTTGTGGCACTGAGACTTACCGATAGGGAATTCACATAGAAATGGTAAGGATGTGCTACAATCAGCACTTTCCCATCCCCGGGTTGAATTCACACCTTGGTGGTGTGGCACTTAGACTTACCGATAGGAAATTCACATAGAAATGGTAAGGATGTGCTACAATCAGCACTTTCCCATCCCCGGGTTGAATTCACACCTAGGTGTTGTGGCACTGAGACTTACCGATAGGAAATTCACATAGAAATGGTAAGGATGTGCTACAATCAGCACTTTCCCATCCCCGGGTTGAATTCACACGTAGGTGGTGTGGCACTTAGATTTACCGATAGGGAATTCACTTAGAAATGGTAAGGATGTGCTACAATCAGCATTTTCCCATCCCCGGGTTGAATTCACACCTAGGTGTTGTGACACTGAGACTTACCGATAGGGAATTCACATAGAAATGGTAAGGATGTGCTACAATCAGCACTTTCCCATCCCCAGGCGGAATTCACACCTAGGTGTTGTGGCACTGAGACTTACCGATAGGGAATTCACATAGAAATGGTAAGGATGTGCTACAATCAGCACTTTCCCACATGTAGTTGTAATGATAGGAAGATGACACACAACTTCCATTATAAATAGAGTCTTCTGATTTCCAGTTACTCCATCCCAGCTTTAAGCCATCACGCCACTGCCATACATCGTTTTCATTTTTCAGTCCGATCCAAAATGATGGGGTATTCCTAAAATCACAATTACACGCGTAAAGTAATTTAAAATGTGACATTAAAATCTGTTCTGATGTTTTACATTGGATTTGCAATCGGACCTATAGTTCGGCATCATTTGCCAATCCAATAAAATCAAGTTTTCTTTGGGAACAAACAGAAAAGGCAGTGTGGGTGTGTGTGTGTGTGTGTGCTACAGGCTTGTGCTGACTTGGAAAACTCGCACAACACACCAATTAACTTGAAAATTTAATGGATAATTAACTCTTGTCGCAATTAGCCGACAAATTGCTTATGTGAAGTAGACGAATAGATCAACTAACTATCCATAAAATACCAATACACATTGTAACAAAATTAACGAAGTCAATTGTTCAAAACTATTTGTTTAATAACGCTTGACAAGTGTAATGGCTTATTTGACAGAAATAAAATGAATGTGTTTACAAACGAGAAGCTGTAGTGTTGTTTTGACAAGAAAGAGTTAAATAACTATATCACCTAACCAGTATATCGATACCCAAAGGATGGCGGGAATCAATACACGTGGAAAAAAATCTAGTCCTAACAGAATCACACAACAACAAGGATTTTGTTATTCACGGAATCAATACAATCATCCATTTTTCATGAAAACTCCAGCACTTCTAAAACCCTGGGATTGCGTTTAACTCTAGAAAATCATTGTTTACGGATTAAATTTTCATAAAACACACTATAAAACAATACTACCAATTAAGGTGTAATCTGACATTATACATTTCCAATTTATCGATTTTATATCGATATGTTCTGTGAAAAGTGTCAGGAATATTTACATTGGATTAACAAATCAATAGTCACTTTATTTTATATAATATGATTTCAGAATTTATCAACTGAAAAGACGAAATTGTTATTGGATTTCAATAATTGCTCAAGATTCATTACAAAACATAAATATAAAGGTTAAATAGAAGATAATACCCTTATTTAAAATGGCTGCGGAAGTCGATTGGTGTAGGTGTCACCAGTTTGTGTGCGTGTTAACTAAATGCCATCAACCCTAATCGTCTCGCGGCTGAGGGTTCGACCCCGGTTGCCTAAATATGAAATGTTATTTTGTTGTTCGTCTTTATATCGTATTAGAAACGCAGCATGAAGGATTGAGTAGTTTACAATTTACATTTTACCCTGAAATTGCTACATTAAATATGCATGGTGTACCTCCTGCAGTTTTACCAGAGCAGACTTTTGAATTATTAATAAATCGCCAGCCAAGATTTGTGGAAATTAAAAGTTACATATCAAATATTCTACTGGTTCTCCAGTTAATATACTAGTAGTCACAATGATGCTTTATTTTTAAATATATGTTTTCTTAATTTCCTCTTAAAAATATATTTGGGCACAAGTTACCCCTCATTGGTAAAGCAGTACATACATTTTTTGCTAAACCTCACATTTTTGGTCCCAGTTTCGCAATCTTTCCTTAACTAAGCTTTTCTTTAACTTATATCTGGAAAAATTAGAAATCTGAATAATTTTATTAGTTTTCAAGATATTCATGATCTTCAATATGACAACCAAAGTTGATGGATATCTTGCAAATTAAAACAATATTTAGATTTCAAATGTGCTCGATTTTAGTAAGGAATGGTCGTGAAACTGGTCCCTGTTTGTTGAAAATTAAGTCTGTTTCATGGGTAACAACAAAACTCGAAAAAACAAGAAAATTAATTTCTTCGCATGTAGCCAGGATCGAACCATCATCAGTGAGACACTAGAGTCAACCGACACACTTCGCAACTGTGGCCTTCATGTTACAAAGAGTTAAGGTTTAGTTAATTAGTACAAATGTACTCACCGTATTAGTTTTAGTGAAGCATCTACGTCTAATAAAGTTGATACGTCAAAAACAGAAGCTAACTTCCCACCTGCTTCAGTACATAGACCATCTGCTTCTGTCCAGTTTAGTGGTTCCGAATGATATAAAAATGTTCTTTTGTTCAAAATGTGTGTTAATACACCTGAAATATGGTAGGGATAAAGTAAAATAAATGTCAGTGGTTTTAAATAATTGTTCGGTCTCATGTTTATCTCGGGTCTAGTTTTCTTACTTTGTTGTCAATTGTGATGTAATTGATTGTGTTAGTTTAAACAATATTTTATTCACAAAAAGCAATACAATTGTACAATAACATACATATACATGAAGAAAAGGATTCGAGAACAAGACCAAGGTCTTATATTAACTCGTCTCCACAGTCTTTGCTTAGAATACATAAACTTATAAGATCAGGAAAGCAAGTTGAAGAATTAAATATTGCATATAATATTGTTAAATTTAGATTATATAAGAGAGAGAGAGAGAGAGTTACTGACAAAATCTTTTGGATAACAATATATATTTTTGAACAACTTCGAAAGCATAGATATTTTCATCAACAGTAACGTTTACAACATCACCATATAATAAAAAATTTATAGTTATATTATAGGGTAGAGAGAAAATGGTTTGTTGACGTAATTGTCTATAAAGTGGGCATTTTAAGAAGAAATGCTCAGAGGATTCAATATGACCACATCTATAATAAGGGTTGTCAATAATATTTTTGTTAAATAGGTGTGCATTGAGAGTGCTACATTCCATTCTTATTCTGGCGTGGTAAATTTGTCCTAGACGTTTGATTGTGTTAATTCCATCAATACAGTCAAACCTACTTTAAAGGTCGCCTTTATATATAAGGACCACCTGCTTTTAAAGACCCATGAAATTATCCCAATTGCTCTTTTCATATAAATTGAACATGTATATATAAGGACCACCTGCGGGTGCCCGCAAAGGCCACATTTACTGGTTCCCTTTGGTGGCTTTTTATAGACAGATTGGTTGTTAATACTGCTTTTTATCCGGTGTCTTATTTACTGCGACAAGAAACACCAGATCAAACAAGAGTTCGTTTGAACGATTTATCACTAAATACTAGTTATTCGTTTGATCGATTCACCAAATTCGTACGGGCAACCAATTTTTTCCTTTTGGCCTGTCACGCCGCCGTTTTTACCAAATTTGTACGGGCGAACGATTTTTTTGCTCTTTCACGCCCCGTATTTAGCAAATTCGTACGGGCGAACGAGTTTTTCCTTGTCCCCTTTCATGCCGCCGTTTTTAGCAAATTCGTACGGGCGGACGAGTTTTTCCTAGTCCCCTTTCATGCCGCCGTTTTTAGCAAATTCGTACAAGCGAACGATTATTTCCTTTTGCCCTTTCACGCCGCCTTTTTCACCAAATTCGTACTGGCGAATGATTTTTTTTCCTTTTTGCTCTTTCACGCCGCCGTTTTTACAAAATTCGTACGGGCGAACGATTTATTTTTTTTTTAATTTTATTTTTTTTTTTTTGCTATTTCACGCCGCAGTATTTACCAAATTCGTACGGACGAATGATTTTTTTCCTTTTTGCTCTTTCACGCCGCCGTATTTAGCAAATTTTTATGGGCGAACGATTTTTTCTGCTCTTTCACGCCGCCGTATTTAGCAAATTCGTACGGGCGAACGATTTTCTTTCTTTTGCCCTTTTACGCCTTTCACGCCGCCGTATTTAGCAAATTCGTACGGGCGAACGATTTTCTTTCTTTTGCCCTTTTACGCCTTTCACGCCGCCGTATTTAGCAAATTCGTACGGGCGAACGATTTTCTTTCTTTTGCCCTTTTACGCCTTTCACGCCGCCGTATTTAGCAAATTCGTACGGGCGAACGATTTTCTTTCTTTTTGCTATTTCACGCCGCCGTATTTACCAAATTCGTACGGGCGAACGATTATTTCCTTTTACCCTTTCACGCCTCCATTTTTACCAAATTCGTATGGGCGAACGATTTTTTTTCCTTTTTGCTCTTTCACGCCGCCGTATTTAGCAAATTCGTACAGGCGAACGATTTTTTTCCCTTTTGCTCTTTCACGCCGCCGTATTTAGCAAATTCGTACAGGCGAACGATTTTTTTCCCTTTTGCTCTTTCACGCCGCCGTATTTACCAAATTCGTACGGGCGAACGATTTTTTTCTGCTCTTTCATGCCGCCGTATTTAGCAAATTCGTACGGGCGAACGATTTTTTCCTTTGCCCTTTTACGCCTTTCACGCCGCGGTATTACCAAATTCGTACGGGCGAACGATTTTTTCTGTTCTTTCATGCCGTTGTTTTTAGCAAATTCGTACGGGCGAACGATTTCTTTCTTTTTGCTATTTCACGCCGCCGTATTTAGCAAATTCGTACGGGCGAACGATTATTTCCTTTTACCCTTTCACGCCTCCATTTTTACCAAATTCGTATGGGCGAACGATTTTTTTTCCTTTTTGCTCTTTCACGCCGCCGTATTTACCAAATTCGTACGGGCGAACGATTTTTTCTGCTCTTTCACGCCGCCGTATTTAGCAAATTCGTACGGGCGAACGATTTTTTTCCTTTTGTCCTTTCACGCGACCGTTTTTAGCAAATTTGAACGGGCGAAAGATTTGTTTTCCCTTTGCCCTTTTACGCCGCCGTTTTATTATATATATAACGTAAATTGTAACGATAATTAACATACTGATGACGTAACCATGACTACGTAATGTGAACGACTTATTCCATGTCATTCAGAATGCAGGAATTTAATGGTTTTTGATTGGTCCATTCAGGAGCAGTGAACGTTTTGTTTAAAACGTACGGTATACAATATCTGTTTACGGACTTAAAACGTTGTAAACTCTAGCATTTAATTTGAACAAAAACTCCTTTATTCCAATTTCTAATCACTTAGCATGTAATTTAGACAAAAGTTTTTATTTCAATTTCCAATCATTTTTGCCGGAAATTTATTCAATTCCAAAAACTCCTCATCAGCAATGTAAAATAAAGTCGAATATAAAATGACTAAAAACACAAAACAACAAAGAACTACAAAATAAAAACGATAATTTATTCTGTGTTTGTTTACAAGTTACAAATTACTATTTATTGGTGTTAAATAAAACTGGATATTTATTGATCGTATAAAGCGGATATCGGATATTTCTGCTGCATGTGTTTATTGAAAATCGATCAACATGTCGGATTAAATTAGGCTGTAATACAATATCCATTGAAATATCACCGACGGACGACTTCGTACGTGTGTGGAAACGTACACCGGATATTACTGAATTTGAAACGAGCTGATCCGACCATTGATAGCGATATTTACAGTGGACTGCATATTGGCCAACAGGTTTCCGTAGTGAAAACAAGCTTTATCGGACCAAAGGGTTCCCGTAGTGGGAACAAGTACTATCGGATCAAAAGGTTCCCGTGGTGAAAACAAGCTTTATCGGACCAAAAGGTTCCCGTAGTGGGAACAAGTACTATCGGATCAAAAGGTTCCCGTAGTGGGAACAAGTACTATCGGATCAAAAGGTTCCCGTAGTGAAAACAAGCTCTATCGAACCAAAAGGTTCCCGTAGTGGGAACAAGTATTATCAGATCAAAAGGTTCCCGTAGTGAAGCAAGCTCTATCGGACCAAAGGGTTCCCGTAGTAGGAACAAGTACTATCGGATCAAAAGGTTCCCGTAGTGAAAACAAGCTTTATCGGACCAAAAGGTTCCCGTAGTGGGAACAAGTACTATCGGATCAAAAGGTTCCCGTGGTGAAAACAAGCTCTATCATAGCGTATTACTAGGTTTTGAAACAAATACACCATACGCAAAAGCCTGTATATTGCTGCATAGAAAAGGAAAGTTGACAATAGAAAAATATTACGTTTGTACGGAAGCGCTGAGGGGACTTGTGACTTTTAAAATGGGACTTTTTACCAATGACTTGTGATTATGACTTAACACTTCTGAAGTTAGAAACGCGAGAAATTTCATCAAAATGTCGGATTCAGCAGACGTCAGCACGGAAAATGTGAGTTTGAGTGGTTCCATTTCCCATAAATTGGTCTTGTTAAAATATTTAACATATTGTTGTATATTCTGTAAACAAATCACCAATTTATCAATTAAGTTCTTCTGCAAAATAACTTCTGTATGGTGCATTAATTTGAAAAACGGGACGTTTGGCACAGGGAAGTGACATAAATACGGTAATATATGCTACAACCTGAACTGATCGAATTTCCATCAGAATTATCGTGGAAGATTACATTAATTTTCTACTTTTGTCCTATGTTTATATTTTTAATTTTCCAAAATAGATAACGCACTGACAGACTTATGTACACAGTTACACATCTAGCATCCTTTCTTGAAAGACAGTTTATTCATTAAGTGCCTGGCAATAATCTTTATTTACCGGACCACCTCGCCATGATCTCCATCTTGTTTCAGGGTAAAAGTGGTAAAAGTCAAAAGTCCTAATTCAAAAGTCAAATTTCAATATTCAAAAGCCACAAGTCCCATCAGCGCTTCCGTAAGCAGAATTTGAAGAATCAGTCATATCTTTACAATCTCATTGGGATAGTTGGCACCACATTATCTCTGAATTCAGGATTATTAATAGACAGAGGCTTATCTACGAGTATATATCTGTATGTGGAGTTGAATGATTTGGCGTCAGTTTTCTCTCCAGATTTAACAAGGTTCTGCACAAATT
Source organism: Anadara kagoshimensis (assembly GCA_021292105.1). Taxonomy (NCBI): domain Eukaryota; kingdom Metazoa; phylum Mollusca; class Bivalvia; order Arcoida; family Arcidae; genus Anadara; species Anadara kagoshimensis. Next base: position 51,532,462 of record CM037857.1, read on the forward strand.
CTGCTTCGTACGAATAAAGAAACAAATCAGCAAGAGGTGATGCATAGTCTGTGTCCATTGGTGTACCGATTTTTGTTGAAACATTATATATGTACATGTATATTACCAAACACAACTAATTTGTTGTCTATCAAAAACTCTAACATTTTGTTGATGATATCTCCAGTTAATTTTTGTTTGGAATCCGTAGAACGCTTGACAAAATAACCAGAATCCCTGTTCAGCGCTAAGCAATACTAAATGTAACTAAGAACAAGAGAACAGACCACAAAAAGACAAACATATATTGAAACCACTTATTATAAAACTCCTGACTGTCACCGGGCCAAGAATTGGGACTTATATCTAAACGATTTTCAGTGGTTACGATTATATTTACTGCTATCCATACATTTTATACATGTTTTAAACTGCTCATATAACATTACAAAATGAAAATCTCCACAAAATGCAATTGTTGAAAACACCACTCTGCTAAAACTGACTGGTTGACTAAAATTGTGTTTTTTCTTAAAATGTATTTTTCACATAGATATACAATGTATATTTTTACAGTTTCTCAAAAATTAAAAAAAAATCCTAGAAAATTGTTTTTCAAGACAATCAACTTTGTTGCGTACATTTAGAACAATAAATTAAGACATAACTTTCAAATACCACAAAACCTTCAACATATTAATTTTATGAATAAAATCTGACATGATGATTATGAAATAAACCTATTGGAGAGTACCCAACATATGAGCTATACTATAATGTATACCTATCTAAAACCAAAGTGTTTGTTTCGTAAATTGGTTTATCAGTAAAAAATCAAGATGAATTTAAGCAATGGTTGGACATTCTTCTGGGACTTTACACGTATCAGTCGTAAGGCTAAATACTGTAATAGGGCGACAAATCGTTAAAAATTTAACCTTTCACAGCCACCAAACATTCAAACTCGTTTTTAAAGGCCACGCAAGGGAACCCGTAAAAGTGTCCTTAAAATACAGTTCAAATAATATGAATAAAGAGCAATTGGCATACAATTTTACTGGCCATTATAAGCAGGTGGTCCTTATATAGATGTGGCCTTTAAGACATGTTGGACTGTACATTAAATAAAGGCTTTTTTAAAATTAATGTACATATATAAGGACCAATTTCCTTCTTCTTTTCATTCAGTTTGTTGTTGAGCATTTAAGATTGATCTTGTGTCTAATTAGATGTTGTCCGGTCTGATTCAAAATAAATTGTCAAGTGGTTTCCAACAAAAGACAAAAGTGTTTACAAGTTCTATGATGTTTTCAACTATTTTATAAAGGGTTGTGTCCCAAATCGTGTACATGTTAATTGATAAAGTGATGGTTGTCCCGCCGCAACAACTTCAAATGCACAAATATAAAAAACTGTGAAAACGTCTTGTTGCACATTTTTTTTAAAATTATTAACAATAAAAGGATACCAACACCCGTAAGGTATAAATTGTGGTGATGTTCAGTCTAGTGGTAGTCCATGGTAGTTATTAATTACAATTAATACATTTAATTTTTTTAAAAAGTAATATTTTAAATATACTTACCCATTGGCACACTAAAACACAACATGGTAAATGTAACAAATTCCAGTAACATAGTATCCATGATATACACAAGTTGAGTTCTGAATTCTACCACCAAGTATCTACAAAATGTCACATAGAAAGTGATTGTAAAGACCTGTCCGTCAACAATCATGACATTAGAAATTGTCCGTGAATAAATGTGTAATTATGGTCAATAATTAACTTAGATCTTCATCTAATCAGTGTGGTATTCATACAAGATTCCGTCCTTTTGTTACAGCGGTGACGGAAAAGTCAAATTATTATATCACTAGGTTATACATCCGATAAACTTGAAAATCTATAGAGAATTTAATTTGCCTGTTGTAGAATGTCTAGTGATTTAACAGTCTACCTTAGGATCCGATAAATCTGATGATTCTGTGAAAACTTGAGTTGAACAGTTCACACTAGTCACTATATACGATAGCTGGTTTAAAACGTTTACTATCCTGAACATTTGATTACCTTAAAATTACAGTCTGGAGTCATTTGGGGATGGTTTAGATGGATAAATTAATGGTGTTTTGCGCCCAGCTAATATTCTTTCACTTCTATCAAGTTCTAAAATGAATGAGGAAAACGAAGAAAAACATCTACTTTCGGCAAGCGGAATGGCAAACTTTCTCACACTAGGGTCTGTCCGAGTGGGATCTGAACCAAGGCGTTGAAAGGCACTGTGATCTGTAAACGCGCGCTTTAGAGGTTCCTTCTGACAGGCCGTCGGATATTATATATATAGAAAAGTGTACTGTTATATTGACATCAATATGTATTTGATATTAAAGTAAAAAGTAAAGATACTGACTGTTGTCAATACATGTTCCATGCTGTTGAAACAAACACAGTTGTATTTCTAGAAAAGACAGATGTTTAGAGCCTGTCATGAATTTACTATGATTTGGAAAACATTTTTTTTGCCACGAGATCAATTTAGAAAATTCCCCTTCCATGCCGTCGTATGAATTAGAAACTTAAGAAACAAACATTCTATCTACTAAAACCCCGTCAAAAGAAGTCGCCAGAAAAAATCTTACACTTTTTTATATTAATGTGGCATTTATAAACAAGTGTTCTTTATATAGGTGATAACTATACATTTATGAACACGTGTTCTTTATATAGGTGATAACTATACATTTATGAACACGTGTTCTTTATATAGGTGATAACTATACATTTATAAACGCGTGTTCTTTATAAAGGTGATAACTATACATTTATAAACGCGTGTTCTTTATAAAGGTGATAATTATACATTTATAAACAAGTGTTCTTTATATAGGTGATAACTATACATTTATAAACGCGTGTTCTTTATATAGGTGATAACTATACATTTATAAACAAGTGTTCTTTATATAGGTGATAACTATACATTTATAAACAAGTGTTCTTTATATAGGTGATAACTATACATTTATAAACAAGTGTTCTTTATATAGGTGATAACTATACATTTATAAACAAGTGTTCTTTATATAGGTGATAACTATACATTTATAAACAAGTGTTCTTTATATAGGTGATAACTATACATTTATAAACGCGTGTTCTTTATAAAGGTGATAACTATACATTTATAAACGCGTGTTCTTTATATAGGTGATAATTATACATTTATAAACAAGTGTTCTTTATATAGGTGATAACTATACATTTATAAACGCGTGTTCTTTATATAGGTGATAACTATACATTTATAAACGCGTGTTCTTTATAAAGGTGATAACTATACATTTATAACGCGTGTTCTTTATATAGGTGATAATTATACATTTATAAACAAGTGTTCTTTATAAAGGTGATAACTATACATTTATAAACAAGTGTTCTTTATAAAGGTGATAACTATACATTTATAAACAAGTGTTCTTTATATAGGTGATAACTATACATTTATAAACAAGTGTTCTTTATAAAGGTGATAACTATACATTTATAAACACGTGTTCTTTATAAAGGTGATAACTATACATTTATAACAAGTGTTCTTTATATAGGTGATAACTATACATTTATAAACAAGTGTTCTTTATAAAGGTGATAACTATACATTTATGAACACGTGTTCTTTATAAATGATAACTATACATTTATAAACAAGTGTTCTTTATAAAGGTGATAACTATACATTTACAAACAAGTGTTCTTTATAAAGGTGATAACTATACATTTATAAACAAGTGTTCTTTATAAAGGTGATAACTATACATTTATAAACAAGTGTTCTTTATAAAGGTGATAACTATACATTTATAAACAAGTGTTCTTTATAAAGGTGATAACTATGCATTTATAAACAAGTGTTCTTTATAAAGGTGATAACTATACATTTATAAACAAGTGTTCTTTATAAAAGTGATAACTATACATTTATAAACAAGTGTTCTTTATAAAGGTGATAACTATACATTTACAAACAAGTGTTCTTTATAAAGGTGATAACTATACATTTATAAACAAGTGTTCTTCATAATGATATTATTAGATTTATAAACACGTGTTCTTTATATAGGTGATAACTTGACATTTATAAACAAGTTCTCTATATAGGCGATAACTATACATTTATAAACAAGTGTTCTCTATATAGGTAATAACGTGAGATTTACAAACAATTGGTTTTTATATTTGTGATAACGTGACATTTATGAACAAGTGTTCTTTATATAAGTAGTAACTATACATTTATAAACAAGTGTTCTCTATATAGGTGATAACGTGAGATTTATAAACAAGGGGTTTTTATATAGGTGATAATGTGGGATTTATGAACACGTGTTCTTTATATAGGTGATAACGTGATATTTATGAACAAGTGTTCTTTATATAGGTGGAAACGTGACATTAATGAACAAGTGTTCTTTGTACAAGTGTTCCTTATAATGGTTCTTACTTGAAATTTATGAACAGTTGGTTTTGATAAATGCGTTATAAAGTTGCTTATGAACAGGTGATCCTTACATACAGGTGTAAAAACCATAAACAAAAAGCGCCAATTTTCCCTGGTAGTGTTTCTACAGTGGTGGTCGCCTTTATATATTATATTTACATCGATTGAGCTTGTTAAATTCTCAACACATTAAATAGATTTTCTGACTAGTTATTTACACTTTCTATAATAGATCTTTTGAAGTTTTTTGTTAATTATTGATGTGAGATTAATTGATCGTGTCAGATGTTAAATTAACAAGTCAAATTACAAAAGTATTCTTAAATAAGAAAAATCAATGTGTTTGAAGTAACACCTGAGATCTACCCCGTACCACCTACAAAGTATCAAGTTTTATACTCAGGATAACGATTTGTATAAAATGATAAGACACGAGAAGTGTACTTGTATATATATATGAATCAATAATAATTTATATGCTTTATATATAAGCAGCATTATTAGCAAGCAGCTGACTGATACCATATCTTAGTATTGGACTGACAGTTTTTACAGATTGTTTCACTTATATCGAGACACCCGTCACATGTATAGTTTACCTATCTACCTATTATCATGGCTCCATTCGGGGCATGAGGTCAGTAAAGGATCTTCAGTCTAAAAGGTCCTTTTCCTTTTTTATTGTCATTTTATCATTACTTGGTGTTTTTCAGCTGCTATAGTTCTTCGTCAGATTTTTGGCCATCTGCTCAATATTTCCCCTTGGTCTCATGAAAGAATACTTTAAACCTATGTGGTCCAGCTATAGTTGTATACTTTGTAATGTGTGGTACTCACGAAGAAATCAATAGCTATACAAACTAGACTACCATAGTGAAAAGATGTGGTTATTTTTTCAGTTTTACAATGTTCAAAATAAAATGAACCTTTAGTTATAAAACTCTAGTTGAGTAGACTATACATTTATAATGTAAATAATGAATGAAACACTGTTTATCAAGTCTAGTGGAGCAATGGTGTTTATCGTCCCAGACAAGATCCTTTCACTTATATCGAACCGATTAGTTCTGAGATGATGGGGAAACTGGAATACCTTGAGATAAGCACCGACCATCGACAAGCGAACTGACAACTTTCTCACACTAGCATCACTCAACCACCGAACTCCCCTTCAAACAACGTTATCAATTAATAGCTATTTTTAAGGATGTATACTGCTGAGGAGCCCAAGATCCTACATAAAACGTTTTCTTTACCCGATTTTTGGAAGGATATGACTGTGAACCATGTTTTAGGAACAAAAAAAATCATATGGTAGTTGCTACTTTTTCGCTAGGGTCATGTAAATATATACCCCTATTTTGACAATTTTCCCGTTTTCGCCTATTTTTGGGGTATTTTCTTTTTAAAAAGCACAGTTCCTACATTAAACCTAAGACAAATTTCATATGTTAGTGTTAATAAAAGAACGTTGTAACAAATTTGTTGTTTTCCAAATCAAAGTTTGTTAATGATTATGCTTTTTCAATATTTTCCTGACAAAGTGAACTGAAATACAAGTACAACTTTTTGCTAGATAAATCATTGTTAAAATGCATATCAAAGAATTCACAATTTCAATCTGTGTTACATATTTTAGAAATTATTTTCAAACGAGATTTCGACGAGACTGGAATATCAGAAGCATACATCTTTAATCAAAAACGTCCAGCTAGGTTTCTCGTGGTATACAATGTATAATTATATATTCTTACCTTGTAGTTTGAAATACCAAGTTATTCATAAAAGTGTACAACAAACACTGATTTCTCATCTTTAAAATAAAATAATTTAATTCGTAAAATCTATCATGTCGGACATAAATAAAGAACTAACTTAACATTCTTACTTCTACACTACCGTATATCTATACAACCTAAGGTCTATCACTGTATACTTACGACATAAAAGTGGTGTGAATTCATTAGTTGAACCAAAACAAATATCAAAATGGAAATTATGTATGATGTTGTATATAAAAACTTATATGATTATATTTTTCATTTTTAAAAATGCGCACTAGTATTTATAGGTCACTTGTTGTAAAATAAGAAGGGTGGTTTGGGCCATCAAATAGTTCTATAATCACGTCACTGGATATTTTACTCTGGACAGTGTCCAGCCAAAATAGACCATTTTATAATCAGTGTACCACTGATGTTTGTCAGTCTTTTTATTAGTCCTATCATGCTGTTTTATCATTAAATTGTACTAAAAATATTTTTGTCAGTGTTTTTAGATGTAGCTAGTTGAATTGGTTTTCTGTACATTTCTGAGTTTTAATTATCTTTGTTTGACGTTTAGTTGGTGTATTTATTTCATATTTTATAAACTGCTAACTCGATATTCGGATAAATGTAAAATCGTGATGTTATACAACGATTTATTATTATTCCATTATTTAAAACTGAACCAAGCTAACGTGTATTTTTGTAATTAAAAATAATGATTTTTTTAAACTGATGAGTATAAAGTAACACTATGACACGAAAACTGACAATTTTCTGTGCATCCGTTCATTTATTTATATGTAAGTAACTGTGTTAATTTCCCGATGCACACATATAATATGATCTACAAAGGAATGATAAAGTAATGTCACGTAAGTGTCTCGGCTAACTTTCTTAGGAGTGTATCACAATACTCTTATCCAAGTCCTTTGGGATCTTGCACATAACACAATAAAAAGCTTTTAGTATGAAATATTAAAAATAAAATTTTATTTAAAATGCGACATATATGTAAGGCTAAATCCATTAATTATCTGTTAGAGTTTTGGACCTCTTGCATTCACCTGATAAAATATGGCTAGATAAAACGCTTTTAGTCTGCATTTAAACAGTTCCAAATATAGCTTAAAATAATGATGTCATGACCTTGAGTTTGACCTTGACTCATTATTGACAGTCACTTCGTAAAATAATGAGGTCATGACCTTGAGTTTGATCTTGACTCATTATTGACAGTCACTTCATAAAATAATGAGGCCATAACCTTGAGTTTGACCTTGACTCATTATTAACAGTCACTTCATAAAATAATGAGGTCATGACCTTGAGTTTGACCTTAACTCATTATTGACAGTCACTTCATAAAATAATGAGGTCATAACCTTGAGTTTGACCTTGACTCATTATTAACAGTCACTTCATGAAAACACTAAAAACTTTTTAAAAAATCACAAAATTGGTTATAAAGCAATTTTAAATTTATTTCATAAAAATGGCAAGAACCTGGCCTTTGACTTTTGCTTCGTATGTAATGCTTCAACATAACTGAAAACGTCATGTTAAGATAACCAAGTTATAACAATTTGAAGTCATTTTATGATTTATGATTTTCATTAACTGAAATTTGACGCAAAAGTATGTTTTCACGAATTCCACGAAAGCCTAAAAACCCTAAAAGTCAAATATCACCTTAGATTTATCTCTCATCATATATGGAAAAGATTGTTTACATTTGTGCACCCCCGGTCGGGGGTCACCATGGAAATTAAAAAAAAACCCTGAAAAGTTATCGTTATTAGATATAGTGTAGATAAACAACAAACCTTCAAAAATGACTCTGTCTATCAGTTATCACATTATATGTAGATATAAAGACAATGTAAATAGTTTTTATAAGTACTTATAAGCTACTGCATCCATTCATTTTTGGTAAAAATTAACTTATATTGTAGTGTAGAAAAAACGACAAACCTTCAAAAATGGATCTGTCAAAGGTGTCCACCTCTCAGTTACATTTTGTGTATATAAGGACAGTGTTACAATGTTAAGAGTTTTTAGAACCACTTAAATGGTATTGTAATGCATACAGTTTTACCAAAATGAATGGATACCAGGACAAAAAAATCGATATTTGGACAGATCTATAACTGTGACCTTACACATAATGTATTGTGTGTTCACTGTTCTCCGGTCATAAGTAACACATCGATTTTACAAAGTCAGTATCAGATGGGGTGTTTGATAATCTTTGGTCTACTATATCTAGTATCATATCATATCATTGAACTTTTGAAACATACTGAATCAGGGGGAGCGTTAGATCCTAATTTTTGCTGTTAAATGATACTAGTAAACATAAAATAAAATTATGAATTTAAATTCAAACATCATCACGTGACATGTACCATTCCATGTTCATAAACATTGTCAAAAGAACGAAACAAAAGTTTGCCGAAGTCGAACTTTGTATATACAGATGAACAAATCAAACAACTTAATAACTCAAGTTTTACTGGAGGATTCCATTTAGTCAGTAGTAGAAAAGACAACAATCTATCAATGGTGAATGACTATATTTAGTCAATATAATTTTTTTTTTATCTTTTTCTATGTTCTTCCTGTTTCTGTAAAAAATAAAAATAAAAAAACGTTCTGATTTTTATCGAGGCAGCTTGATTGTCTCATAGTAAGCTACACCCCTGGACAAGGTATAAGACATGATGTATGCCCATGCAATGGATAAAAGTCAATTGTAAATTCTTGTACTATACTGAATAATTTTAAAATTAAAAAAGTCTTATGTCCTTAAAAGTTGCATCAGAAAACTTAAGAAAAATTTATGTGAACATAAAAACTGTACAAATCTACCCCTGTCTGGATACAAACTGACAAAGATCAACTTTTTCTAACTTCAAGAGCATTTCACAAATGGCATGCGCACGTTGCTCAGATAATGAACATTACACCTTAGCAGTACACTCAGACCAATGTGCAGGGATGACTCTTTAATGTGCCACGCCGTTACACGGGGCATCGGTTTTTAAGGTCTTTTCCGCGGTGCTTGGCGAAAAAAAAAACAGTCGCTATCTATTTTAAAGTCTTGGTCTGACCCCGGTCGGGTTTCCCAACACACGGCCTCTCGCATACGACATCGGTTGGAAAAACAAGAGTCTGAACATGTTCGTGTATTTTGGTACACGTAAAGAAGTTGATTATCGTGTTACTTTAACTAAAGGTATGCAGTTGTACAATTCGATAAAGATAGCAAGCTGTTCAAAATTTATTTGTTCCATACAAGTTGGCCTGGAATGAAGGTCAACCATTTCTTATCGAATTTAGTAGTAACCCTTACTCTCAAACTGATGGCGCCTAAGCATACCAATAGTTCAATAGCTTACACGTACTTCTAAAGGTTTTGAGTTTGAACTGATGCTGAATATGGGATTCCATGCCTGCAGTCATGACAGGGCTATGTTCCAAGATTCTTTTCCTCTTGTATTTTGCTCGCTCCGTATGTTAAAGCCGTGGGTACAAATCACAACCAGGTTCTGAACAAGACTTGAACATAGCGACTTTCTTTCGACAAACACTCGGCATTTAGAAATGACAGTACGGGGGCCTTTTGAAAACTTTTAAAAGCGATGCCCTGTCATGTTAAAAACAAAAACCTCTCTGCATTGCAAGGAGCGCACTGCAAATGTAACAATTTCCGCCACTTCTCCTTTAGCATGCAAGGTCTCGATTTAAGTGAAACATTCTTGACTGGGACGTAAAATCCCATTCAATAAATCAATTCATTGGATGGTCAACCAACTTTTTGAGAGGAACATTCATATTGAGTTTAACCAATTGTTTATGGGGTCAAAAAATTTGTACACGCCCTTCTTGGTGTCAATAAATTGAAGTTTTATGTCCAAGTCAATATTATTTCACTTATATCAAGATATCACAAGCTTAAATATACAGACATTCATACTTTTGGCATGTACTTTTGTGTTGCAGTAGTAGTATATAGATGCACCGGTGCATTTATATACTACTTGCAGTACTGAGGATTCTGTTTGTCGACACAACCAGTTTGTGATACCTTCATCAGGAACATCAGTACGTAACTATGGACATGCCAAATATTTACAATGGATAAGGTACATATTGCTCATTGATGGTTCTCATAATGCAGTCATATCTTGACTGGGACAATTGGAGATGAATAGAAATCTTTCTGTGATGATTATATCGTCTCAAGACAATTAATTAATGACTCATTGATGTGAGATATTGAAATATGAAGATTCAGTGTTTCACAATCATTTCTTAACTAAGATTTTTCTCTACTTAAATTTGGTATCATGCCACAAATTTTCCATGAAATTACAGATAATTTAAGAAAACTTACAAAAAAACCTTTTAGTGTTTAAAATGATCTTCCAAATCATGTCTAAAATTCTGGAATATATTTGCAAACTTACAAAATTATTAAGCTATCAAATTTGCCAGATTCCGATTAATAAGAAAAATCTTAGTTAAGGGATGATTTTGATACTAGAACAAGATGTCACATCAGGTGTTCACAATGCAATCTCAACAAACTTTTATCTGATAAGCTAAGTAATATAAATGAAAATATAAACCCACATGTATATATATATCTTTATTATGGGATAATGATACAATGAACTAGAGATACTTTTCAGGATGAGACAAAAATTCCATTTGAACTTAAATTTTGAATACAGATTTAAATAGTTTTAAATACATAAATAACCAATGGCACATTTAGAACAATGTTAGGAAAATTTGATGTAATTTCAAAACATTTTACCAATGAATTCAATGTAGGAATGTTTCAAAATGATGCATTTCCATTACAAATGGTAGATACAAAAATGTCCAGATTTAGCTTTTTAATGACGATCTATTGTATATAAGAATTCACTTAAATACAGTGGAAAACATAATTTATAAATGACAAGGAGTTTTACTGAAAACAAGAATTGATATGAAATATGAATGATATGACATGTTGAAAAATTCACACAAATAATGCTAAACTGAAAATCTTAAAAGAGCTGGTCTGTATTGCTCACCTGACCACTGGATATCTTTAACAACCATCAATCTTACTGTCTTTAACCAAATAAAATTCAAACAGTGTAAAAATTTAAACAATAAATCGAAACTAAAAATCTAAAAATTGATAAGATTAAAAGTATTTTATGCAATGTGGAGCCAACAATGGTGTTTTGTTGTAGAGAATGTATCCAGTTATATCATAGGATATATTTGGTAGGTGAGCTTATAACTAATAAAAAATTCCTGTGAACTGGGAAAAACAAATCAATAAATACAGATATAAAATAAGTTCATTTCTAGTAAATAATATTAATAAAATGGATCCAGTTTTCATCAACAAGTTATCAATTTTAACAAAAACTTCCAAACAGAACTCGACATCAATCTGAATCTCTTCATGCACATGAAAGTTTACAATATTATTACCCTATAAAATATTTATAGACATGAAATGTTAAAACTTGCAGTATTTCTCAAGACAGAAATAGTAAAATGATGACAATTCTTTTATATCTGTACATAAATATAAAAAACATATTTTGCACTAGCATTTTGTATTGTAAAAATGTAAAGCATGTTATTATAAAAAAAAATCAAGTCCAGGTATAACTACATAAAATATCTTGACACTTCCATAAAAAAATCAAGTCCATGTAGAACAACATAAACTATGTTGCTACCTACATAAAAAGAATTTCATCTTCCAATAAAATAAATTGTACTTATTGCCTCTAAAAGTCTTGACAGACCTATACAAGCTGCCATTTTTGATGTGATGATACTACCCTTTAACATCAAACACCACATTTTACTACACTTATAACTTACATATACTTACAATAACACAATATATATACAAGAGACCCATTGGCCTTATTGCTCACCTGAAGGATATGCCCAATAACTCTTGCAGTATGTAATAAATTTAATGATCTCATCTTAATTCTGGACCACACAGCAGAAAATTTTAGTTACAAATGCACCACAAGGATGATATATCCTAGGTGTTTTCTTGTACATTAGTCATTTAACATTTATATACAATTTTTAGGACACCGGATTAAAAATGTACCGGTATTTTTCATCATCTATCAAAACTTATAACAGACTTCATCCATTTTAAATCATATTCTGAAGTTAATGAGTTTTGTTGTGTTTGCATTAATTACATCCAAGTTTCATTTGTCAAGCTTCAATTTTATTTGTTTACTGGTGTGGAGAATTGTTTCAAGAGAAAAAATTATGGATGACCAACAAGATCATTAGAATAGCTAACATTGAGCAGTCCCTCGGGCGAGCTACAAAACATAACATAATGAAAGAACAGAAGACATGAGTTAGGAGAGAGAGAGAGAGAGAGAGAAAGAAAAAAAATTAAATAAATAAAAGACACTGACAAAAACACCCCTGAAATTCTATGGAATACAATGCCGATAGATAATGAATATGAATATATACAAATGATTGCACCAGTGAATTTAAATAAGGCCCCATACATCAAGACTCAAAATAGCTCTCACAACAAATTTTAACTACATTTCCTTTTTATACTTGACACCCTCCCATTTAATACCTTAAATATTCCAGTTTTAATTTAGATCTTTTCAAGATTGTTAAAATTCAATTCAGTATCTTTGTTTTTATACCTAAAATTCATCAAATATCATACCAGGCACTTTGAAAGAGGGGAATAAATTCCATACACAAATATAGTCCTTAATTAAAACCACCTGACCATGTCTCTAATTTACATTTGAGATCAAACGAAACTTTACATCTTTTTCTGATAACTCAGATTTGCATGTCATATTTTAAAAAAAAGTGAACTAAATAACATTTAAAATGTCAAGTCTAAAAATTAAATATATAATTATTATACTACAGTAATACAATAATATAGTCTGTACAATTCATCTATTTACAAATGAGGTAAAAATATATATCTAGAATCTAATTATCCTCATTTCCTTCTGGCTCTTGTAACTCTCTTTGCTGGTGTTGCGGCTTTTACAGAACTTTTTCCTACTTTGACTGGGCTCTTTTTTGCTGGCACAGGTTTTGCTGCTTTAGTAGGACTTTTTTTGCCTAGGGTATTTCTTTTCACTGGTGTACTTTTAACAGACTTTTCCTCATTTTTCTCCATCTTTTTCTTTGCAGCAACTTTTACCGGACTTGCAATTTTTTTTGCTGGACTTTTCTTACCTCTTGTGGTTCTTTTGATTGGAGTTTTAGATTTTTCAGGGGATGCAGGTTTTGTTGTTTTACTTTTAACTGGTTCTTCAATTTTCCTCTTCTTTGCTGATTGGACTGGAGTCTTTGCTGACGCTACCTTTCTCCCTCTAGTACCTCTTCCAGCTGGACTTTTTACAGGAGATACCTGCATTGTTGGTTCAGGTACTTCCTCTATCTCTGGTTCTGCTTTCCTTTTCAAAGTCTTTTTAATAGGAGATGCCACAGCCTTTTTACCCCTTGTTATTTTTGCTGCAGGACTTTTAGCTGGTGTTTTCACTTTGATAGATGTTGCCCCACGTCTTGCAGTCTTTTGTACTGGTTCATCATTAACTTCCTCAACCACTGGTTTCACTGGTGTAGCAGGCTTGCCTCTTCTGCCTCCACGCTTAACTGGAGTTGTCTTTTTAGCTGGTGCCTTCATAGGTGAGTGAGCTTTTACTGGTGTGGCAGGCTTGCCTCTTCTGCCTCCACGCTTAACTGGAGTTGCCTCTTTAGCTGGTGTTTGGGGTTTCACTGGACTTGCAGGCTTACCTTTTCGGCCTCCTCTCTTAACTGGAGTTGCCTCTTTAGCTGGTGTTTGAGGTTTCACTGGCCTTGCAGGCTTACCTCTTCTGCCTCCATGCTTAACTGGAGTTGCCTCTTTAGCTGGTGTTTGGGGTTTCACTGGACTTGCAGGCTTACCTTTTCGGCCTCCTCTCTTAACTGGAGTTGCCTCTTTAGCTGGTGTTTGAGGTTTCACTGGACTTGCAGGCTTACCTCTTCGGCCTCCTCTCTTAACTGGAGTTGCCTCTTTAGCTGGTGTTTGGGGTTTTACTGGACTTGCAGGCTTGCCTCTTCTGCCTCCACGCTTAACTGGAGTTGCCTCTTTAGCTGGTGTTTGGGGTTTTACTGGACTTGCAGGCTTGCCTCTTCTGCCTCCACGCTTAACTGGAGTTGCCTCTTTAGCTGGTGTTGGGGGTTTTACTGGACTTGCAGGCTTGCCTCTTCTGCCTCCACGCTTAACTGGAGTTGCCTCTTTAGCTGGTGTTTGGGGTTTTACTGGACTTGCAGGCTGGGGTTTTACTGGACTTGCAGGCTTGCCTCTTCTGCCTCCACGCTTAACTGGAGATTGAACTTTGGCATCTTCTGTCTGTGTTACAACTGGCGATGAAACTTTTTTGAAAGGAGACTTAGTCTTTCCTTTCTTCACTGGCGTTGATCGTTTGACAGGTGAAGGAACTTTACCTCGCCGAGAAGTACGCTTAACTGGTGATGGAACTTTAACTGGGCTTGGTGCTGCTAGTTTTGTTTGCTTAACTGGTTTGACCACTTCTAATTCAGTTTCTGCTTTTCTTTTTCGACTTGGTGCTGGTAAAGGTGAAGATATTGGCTGTGCTCTGGAACCGCGAGTGGCTTTTGGTGATTTTGGATTTTTCAATGCTGCCTTTCTACCAGCTCTACCTCTTGCTGGAGTTACACTCGGTTCAGCAACTGGCTCTGGTTCAGATACTGCAACTGGTTCTGCTTTCTTTCCTAAAAATAATAAAATAAAAATTTCTTATACAGATATTTATGACTGATTTCAATAACAGCGTTCATAGCAGGTTTTTACTGAATAAATGTCAACATCTCTAAGTACAGGATGCAGTAATAAAGAAAACAAGTTATAAATATAGCTAACACAAGTTATAAATATAGCTAACACAAGGTATAAATATAGCTAACACAAGGTATAAATATAGCTAACACAAGGTATAAATTTGACCGTAATAGTATTTAAGCTGTAACCATATACTTATTTACCTTTATGTACAGGTATTTTAAACAGCTGAGTATCAGTTATGTCATCACTAGAATATCATCATTTAGAGGTTTTTTTAAAATGGTTTTATTTCTTGTTAAAGTATTCTGTTAAAAACTTGGAAATAAATCCCTTTGAAAGTTGTCAGAAATAAGCGTACATCTGCATTTCATTTTGCTCTGTTTGCAGAACCATGTCTACTTAGTATTGTTTGTCAGCAATATTTTGCAGATATATTTGTTTATAAACATGACAGAGTCTATATAAATAGGAATCATATACAAGAGTCGTTGACAAATGAGCACAGGCATAATATACTCATAGACAAAATAAAGTTTTGGGAATTTGATGCATATCGTGTATTGCTCTAGGCATATCGTGATACACATGGTATTTGACCTGCCCCTCCAACAAACCACCCTAGAAAGGACAACTTGCAGTGTTTAAGATTTCGTTTTATTATGAAAACCATAGAAAACAGTGGTTTATTTGTTTAAAGTTTTAGCCAAATAAACAGATTACATTTGTGAGTTTAAACAGTTTCTGATGTCTTTGAAACAAGTTAAATGTCAATAATTCACAAAGTTTTGTAAATTTTAGTAAGTTTAACACGTTTGTCTCAATAAAAGACAATGGATCAGAGTGATTGTACATGTATTTATTTTTTCAGTTATCACTGTAATTGGCCGTAGCCTACCAACAACCTGAAACCTTAATCACTAATCTCACCTTTAGTGGTTGCCTTGTTGGTTACTTTTTTAGCAGGAGATGGAGTCTTTGCCTTCTGAATTTGTTTCTTTGGACTAGGGGTCTTTGTCTTTACAACTGCTCCTCTCCTTGTTCTACAATCAAGTAACAGATATTTCAACATATTTCATATGAACAGCACAATAAATAAAAATTGCAGGGTTTTTCTTGCAGATTCAATTAATGTTGTATTGATATACGTTGTACCAGTCTCAGTCATGTTCCCCACAAGATGATGCTATGTTGTTGTTTTTTGCATAATGGTGTCATTCAAGGTCACATGGTCATGTAAGATACTCCAGCAGATATGGAAGAAACATGTCACATATGACATGACCTCTCATGATGCAATCTAAACACCATTCTGTTGGAAACATATTTTGTGGGAAAATGACACCCAAATCTTCAAAATTTCAATGTGTTTTATCAATAAAACAGGGACTTTAGATTGACTAACTCCATTTTCTATTTTTTCGACTGTTTATATAAGCCAAATTTAGATTCTGACAGCTATTCTATATCTGATGGTTATGTTATTTTACATGTAGAACTTTGTAAACATGGCATCAATGTCTACCTTAATCATACCTGAAGCCAAACTTGGGTGTCAAAATGGAAGAAAAAATCAAAGGGAATATCTTTTCCTCAGGGTTAGCTGGGTCTCATTGAAAAATTCAACCCCTAGGGAGAGATTTCCCTACTCATAACAACTTATAATCTCAAGACAACCACTACCTTTTAGGTGTTGCTTTAGCAGCTGGAGTAGGTACTTGTTCTACTTCTGTCTTTGCTTTCTTTACTTGAGTTTCTACATTACTAACTGGAGAAGCTGCAAGTTCTCTCTTCTTTCCTCTGAAGTAAAATAAACCAAATATATTATCCATGATTAATTTAAAAACTTTGGGGCTGGAAATTTAGGCTAGTCTGGAGGCAAAAGTTTGAGAGGGACTTGTTATATTTTGTAATTGTTTTTTAACAGAAAGCATTGATTTTGGTTTTTCCCAGTTGATAGTAAGATTGGACAAAACTATATCACTAACTACTCAATGAATGCATACTTGCCAACCCTTTTTCCAAACTAGGATGTAAAGTTTGATTGTAATTTTAACAAAATCAATAGTAAGGATTTCTGTTGTCTCTTTCCTTTTTCTAGGTTGATAAACATCCTTAATTTCATAACCATGATGTTAAGAAACCATTTTTAAACAAATGTAGAACACTGTATCCCTTTCTTGTGCTATTAGGACTGTTTACACATTGCTCAAATTATTTTACCTTATACAGTGACTTATATTACTGATTTTTTTAGTTGGCAATTATATGGCCATAATTTTAACTTCAAAATCATATAGCTTATGCCAAAATCATAGAAGTAGGCAAGTATGTGTATGAAAATAAGTTTACAAACCCTTACTGTATATACACTAGTGTACAATACAGCAATATTGTAAACCATCAGAAACATGCACTACATCTATACACTAGTTTAGTTTATGTAACATAATATATATACCTAATCCTTTTATGTATTTGGCCCCACTATGTTTTTGGACACCCCGATTTAGAAATTTTAATAATTTTCAAATTTCCTCTAGTTTCAAATGGCAATTTTTTGCATTTAAATCCGGACATGATTTTGCTGGAACTCACCCGGAACATGGAATACATATTGGTTATAATTCATATTGAATAAAAACAAGAAGAAATGTTGTCGTTTTGTTTTTAATTTACATGAAAATGAGTTATTTTTATGCGTCTGTTGCATTGTGAATTTGCGTGATTGAATCATGATTGATACTTGGAGGACAAGTATTCTGTGATGTATTTACGTTTTTAATGCAAGCTCAATATAGGCATACCTGTATTAAGTGCTTTAATTGTCTTTGAAAGTGAAAGTTAATAGAAATTCTGGTTGTTAAGAAACATCTTATGAGGCCAGAAGTTCTGTTGGTACACAAATCCAACATCAAAGAAATTTGTTCAGGAAGTGACGTTATCAATGAATTCTTTGGATGAGAAAACTAGTGGAATTTCCTCCGATTCAACTTAAAAATGAAATAATTGAAATTCGTCTGAAAACATAGAAGGATTACGGTATTATTCAGACAAAAATGTCATATTCAAATAGTTTAAATATAAAAATCATGAAAAAATTCTCCATCTTAACACAGGTTTGATGTAAATCAAAAATAATTCCCACCTTTTGAGTACTGGTGATTTTTTAACTTCTGGTGATGCAGCTTTAGGTACAGTTTTTCTTGTTGACCTCTGACTATTTTTTACAGGTGTGATCTTGAGTACAGGTGATTTCTTCGCAGATTTTAATTTCTTCGTAGAGACAGGGGCCTTAGGAGATTTCTTTGCAGATTTTGTCTGTTTTTCTGATATTGGAGTCTAGAAAAATAACAAAATTTAGCAATCAAACATATTATACATAAATATGCATTTTAGTAAACATAAAATAATTAAAAGGGTGTTTTAATATAAAATCCTGTTTGAGGCAATAAAGAACTATAACATAGCTTGCCTGTTACATGTACTCTGACAATTTTGAGCCATGGGCACATCATTTTGACTTGTGGAGTAAATGAATCATGAATCATGAAGGGATCATATAAGGATGTTCTTGGGTTTATGAACTAAATCAATATATTTACCCTGCTATACTTAAATAGGTCTGTCCACATGAAGTACATGTAAATTACACAGTCACAGAATTTTCAGTAACATTTTGAAAATCATTAAGAAAACCTTAATATCTTGAGAATGATTGGAAATTCAGATGAACTTCAGACACTATTTTGTAAAATCTTTACAAGTCAAATTCAATAATTATGATTATATAGGATTTGTTTCCATCTCAAATCCATATTTGACAATCATGTTGTTAATACAAGTACCTTAAATAAATCAGATACTCCGGACGGACTAACAGCCTTGGATGTAGATTTTGTTTTAGGAGTTTTCAGAAGTCTTTTCAAACCAGTCAAATCTTTTGGTGATGATGTAGTCTTCTTTTTATTGAATAAATTCTTTACGCCAGACAAACGAGGAGTATTTTGTTTGGAACCTGGAGTTGAAATACGACGACCAGCTGATCTTGGAGTGGGTCCCCGAGAACTTGTTAATGGTGACACCATCATTTCTCCTGGTCCATTAGGAGTATCTGGTATGTCAGAGTATAGAGAATCTGAAATGCTTCTAGCTGAGCCTGGTGTTCTTGGGGTTTTAGGTTCTGGAGTCTGGAATAAATCTGCTAGACCTGATAGGCTGACCCTTCCACCAGATACTTTACGTTGCTGCTGGAACAGAAGTCACAAATAAAGTTCAGTTTTCAATGCATGTGAAAAAAAATTCAAAATTTGGTTCATTAATTAAACATTGTTTCCTTACTAGTAAAGCAGGAACATTATTTCAAATCACCGACAGAACAGAACAAGTATACTGTAAATATTTATTTACCAGGCACTATAAATAATATGTACTCCCTCTGTCCAATTTGTAAACACAAGGTTCAAAATTGGTAGGTCAAGGACAGTCACAAACCATTAAATGTCACATCATGGCACCTTTTTTTTATTGACCTAAAACAAGGTTTATGTGTAAAAAAATTCTCAGGATATGTATTAACATTTTAGAAGTAGGTCCTAGTTTCACAATTATTTTTTGCTTAGATTTTCCTTAACTAAAATCTTGCAAAATTTCAAATCTTTATAATTGTGTTAACTTTCAAGATATTTAGGAATTTAAGGTGTTATGTTTAAGATCACTTCTAGATTAAAACAATTGTATTTAATTTCTACAAAAAAATTCACCAGTAATTCCAAAAA
The DNA here is from genome assembly GCA_021292105.1 of Anadara kagoshimensis. Classification (NCBI taxonomy): domain Eukaryota; kingdom Metazoa; phylum Mollusca; class Bivalvia; order Arcoida; family Arcidae; genus Anadara; species Anadara kagoshimensis. The sequence goes on from CM037857.1 coordinate 51,552,374, forward strand.
GAGATTACAAACATTTGCTAAACTAAAATCTAAGCTAAGGAATGATTGTGAAACTGGGGCCTGAAATTATTTTAGGTGTACATCTTCTCAGCAATATCATTGAATCATTTTGTCCATTTAAAGAGATATATCAAAAGAAATATACATGTAAATGACTTTAATTTAAAGGAAATACAATATATGTGATTGTATCAAGTAGAAATTGGTTGAAATCTCCAATTGTCACAAAAACATTTTTTGTCTCTCAAATATATAAAAATCCATTTTCTGTCTCTTTGCCAAATTTTGTTTAAAAATTCTAACAAATACCAAAGCTATGATGTCATTTATGATGTAGCTATTTACGTATCACCGGATTGTTAATGCACGCAAACTACTTCAATTTGCAAAAAATATAGGAAATTCTAACAATATTGGGGCTTTAAGTCAAGTACAATTTTTCAGTCACATGCAGGATAAATGTAGTATTCATTTGCTTGTTGTATAAAAAATATCTTCCTCCATGTTGCTCTGTTGTGAATAAACACGCAAATGTACCCGTTTTCACGGAATCGATCGCTGTATAATTACGATGTCATTCTTCAAATTGTTAAGTCACAATACTGAAAATGTTGACGTGGAGATTTTGACAGATTTCTACTTGATACAATCACACATATATATATATACAATGTATGTTAAATTTGATTTACCTTTCCTTTCATACTCTTCCTGCCTTTTTTAGGAAGTACTTTAGGTGTTTTGGTTTGTTTTTTACCAATTATTAAAGTAGCAGGGGAATCAATGTGACCAGTTGATGGTACCAATGCTTTAGCCTTAGTCCTTGGTGTCTTCATAGGGGTCTGAAAGAAAATCAAACAATAAAATATAAGAAACAAATCTATTTTTGTGCATTTTCAAACAAGAGCACTGCTGAGCTGGGAGATATACGCCTGTTAATGTGTAAATTGAACTTGAGATACGAAAAACTGGATGCAAAGAATCATAACAACAATTATGAGAAAGTTAAAACGCGACACAAATACATGTTTTATATGTTAAACAATGTTACTTATTGTAAATCTATACCAAATTTGAAGGGAATTAAATGAAAAATTAAAAATTGTTCTAGCATTTTCTATATTATGTCCTTTTTTGCCACTCAAAGGGCAATAAGTCCTGTAAAATTTCATGCAGCATATAATGATATTCATTTTAGGATATGCATATCTTCATAAGACCCTGATCATGCATGCCAAATTTGAAGCCATACCATAATATGTCCTGTCTTTGATGGATGTATAAAAAGGGCAGTAACTTTAGTAATATGAAGCAGATTTTGACAAATACATGCATCAAATTTGAATATTAAAAACTGTTGAAAAGAATAATGACTTTCACTTCTAGTGAATGTGATTCTGCAATGTAAGCAAGATGCCTCTATAAAACTATAAAATGATAATATTCAGAAATAATCAACATGTTTTCCCTATTGTTTTGCAAAGAACATATGGGTATTATAACATGGCAATCAATTTTAAGCTATTTGAATTTCTATCATTTACATTTCCACACAAACAAAATAACGTTTGTAAAAATAAATTACCTTTCTTGTCTTTTTGGCTACTTGTTTAACTTTAACAGGTTGTGGTTGTGGTTTGACACCCGACCTTCTCCTAGCTACTCCCTTCTGCATGACTCCAGTCTTTACCACGTTAGCCCAGGACATTGGAAGTTTCGGAGTAGCAGCTTTACCATGAATGGCTCTGTAGGCCACTGCATTCTTTATACTCTTGGGTGTTGGAAGAGCATTAACAGGGTTTGGTGACACATGTAATCCAAGCTTCGGTTTTAAAGCACTCTTTGGAGATGATTTCTTGACAGATCTTGGACTGGCCTTTTTGCTGGACCTGGGTGTTTTCATTGCTTTAGGTGTTGCTCTTGGTGATTTTTTGCCAGACTTAGGAGTTTTCATTATTCTGGATAGTCCACTCAAACTTACATCACCAATAGTATTTCTTCTGTTCTTTTGACTGGACTTGGGAGTTGCTGCTTTTGGGGTTTTCATCATTTCTGCTAATCCACTGAAACTGGCATTGCCGATGCCTAATGGCTCTGATCTTCTTGACCTTGGTTTTGGAGTACTTGTAGCTAGTTTAGGTGTGGATAAAAGTTCCTTTACACCTGTAAAACTTATATCAGCCTTCTCTGGAGTTGTCTTGGACACTTTAGGTGAAGCTTTACGGCTTGATCTAGCATTTTTAGAGGAAGCAGAGCTGCATTTGGTGACAAACTTCTCCTTCTGGTAGCAGATTTTGGAGTTTTCCTTTTAGGCGATACACTCTTGGCTCTCCCTACCAATTTAAGTGTCTGTTTTGGAGTTGATGGACTTGGTTTTGAAACAGATGTTGATTTGCGTGAAGAAAGACTCCTCTTAGCTGATTTTGGTGTTTCCATGATAGGTGTTACAGTTTCTATAATGGGTGTTTGTTGTTTTGGTGTTGTTTTAGGACTTTTTGACGGTGTTGAACGTTTAGGAGATTTTGTAACTGGTGTTGTTTTAGGACTTTTTGCTGGTGATGATTGTTTGGGAGACTTTTTCACTGATTTTGGTGTCTTTTTTGGACTTCTTGCTGGGGTTGTCTGTTTCACTGGTGTTGTAGATTTCCCAGGACTCTCTTCTGTGATTGGTAAAACAGAAGCAGCCATTGATTTTCTCTTTAACAGTGATCGAGCTGGTAACTCAGCAGATTTAAATGGTTCTGACAATCTCCTTGGAGTGGCTCCCTTTCTCACTGGTGTCTTAGGTGGCAATGTTTTGTCAAAATGTTCAGGACTAAGCTGGGGTCCAAACGATACACGGGTTCTCTTTGCACTTGGTGCTATTGATTCAGTCGACTTCCTCTTTCTTCCTCCACTGGTTGGAGTTTTCTTTGGGGTAACTAAAATGAAAATTGGAAAAGATATATCTCCATTCATCCATTCATAAATAAGAATTTCATAAAGTAATATATTCCATTGATTCATTTTGTGATAACATTGATAATCATAAAATACAACATGTAGTGTCATTATGGTAAAATTCTATCTGGTCCAACATTTATTTTTTCTGTTACTACATACAAGAAAATAAATACTTATAAATACTTTAAAAGCCTAACTGAAAAGTAACAGATTCTGGACTCCGATTGAGTTTACAATTTCTAAATGGATATAAATAAGACAAGCTCCCTAGCTTCTTGTATTTCCTACAGGTAAATGAACAAATTCTTGATTAAAACATAATTTTCTTGCTGGGAGTACCTCAGAAATCAAGGTATAGAGAAATTCATACCAGTTTTCCTGGGAGTGATGGCCTCAGAAATCACAGGTTGGGATTTACGTCTCATTTCGTTAATGCCAGTTTTTTGATGCTGAACGAGGAGGATATGGACTTCCTGCTGGCATCGACTAAAAATAATAAAAACATTTTGATATCACAACAAGAATCAAGTGTGCAATTGAAAGCCACATCAAAATTACAACTATTTATGTCTGAAATATGTATCGATTATTCATCATCTGATGTTTGATAAACATGAGTGTGTTTAACTGCATAAACAGTCAAAATAAATGATTTCTTAAAATTCTCAGACTGAGTTATCTATAAATAATACAAGATCATATACCAGCCAATTCTAGGGATAAGGCTCCTGGCTTAAATATGTGTGTAGAAGAATAATATTGGATGGAGAAGTCTGGCATCTAGTGGTGCCAAATAAGGAGACATTGTTAGTAATCATACATATAATCTGCTACAATATTTACTGTTGGAGATACTACTGTGAAGTTTGAGGGTTCTTCACTTAACATCGAGTTATAATCTAATAAAACAATCACAATATACCTTTCTTCTTATCTCTGATGAAGGACTCTTCTTTTTCTCAGCTAAATAAAACATAAGAAATATAATAATTAAGTGTCAACTGTACAAGTCATCAATCAAATGCCATCCAAAATAATCAATATTTCCCAGAGCATGCATATAAGTAAATGTTAAATCTAAATGATAACAAAATTTACATTACAATATATATATATATATAGTCATGATGTTGTCAAGGAAAATTTGCACTTCATTCTAAATATTTTAGCTTTAAGTAACAGCTATTTAGAACTCAAAACTTATTAGTCATAAATTGACTTGACCAATGAAATAAAAATTTGCTATTATATCTTCCTGTCAGTATGGCAATTGAAGAAACAGACACAAATTACAATGTTATTTCTTACATAAAATGTTTAAAATTGTTTCCTAACCGTGTCAACGCTATTTAACCATTCATATACCTTTCTAGAAATAAGACAGGTACATCAAGAAAATAATTTAGGCAAAATATCTTATGTGACATTTTACAAATAAATATAGAGTATACTGAAAAATCTATGCTGAAAAACTGTAAATTTTGAGTAGTTTTACAACCGAGTCAAGATTATTTCACATATATTGAGATGGGCAATTCATGAATGTTTGAGGAAACGCCGAGTCCCAGAAAAAACCACAGATCTTTGGCAAGCAAACTGACCTTTTTCACTAGGACTTATTTTGAGTGGGTTTTGAACTTGGGCAATGAGGGTTTCTGTCATCTGTATAACACGTTGCAACCAAGGTCCCTTGCAAGTTTTGAATGGGTATCCAATGTATATATATATATATATATATATATATATATATATATTTAAGTGTTTATAAAGCAACTTATAAAGAATAACCAAATAGTAATACAAAACAATTGTTATCAAAAACAAGAGCTAAGAGTCCTAGTTTTTGAGACAGGCAAGCTTTTTTGATACAAGAATTCTTCAGATTTACCTGGAGAAATATACTCTTATAATCATACTAGAGTAGACCACTACATGGCAGCTTCAATTCAACTGTAAAACGCTTTAAATCAATGGTCTCTATAGCTTTTTGTTTTTGTTTTTTTGAAAAGATGTGAATTTTTCATAATTATGATTTATCAGGAGAAATATACCATATAATCATATCAGAGTAGATTACTCCATGGTAGCATCCATTCAATAGATACTGCTGTACATAGTAATAAAACTATAAATATCTTACCTGTAGCAGGAGTTTTGGGTGAAGCTGCTTTAGGTGTAGATGGTGCAGGAGAACTTGGACTTGATGACCTTGATCTGACTGGTGATTTGGAGGCAGATTTAGGAATCTTTGCTGTAGATTTAGGTGTCGCTATCTTAGGAGTTGTAGATCTTACTGGAGATTTAGAGGCAGATCTTGCTAGAGATTTCGGTGTAACTGCCTTTGGTGAAGCAGATCTCACTGGAGATTTTGTGGCAGACCTTGGAGTCACTGCTTTAGGTGAAGCAGACATGGCTGGTGTTTTAGGTGTCACTGCCTTTGGTGTTGCAGATCTCACTGGAGATTTTGAAGCAGACCTTGGAGTCACTGCTTTAGGTGCCACTTCCTTTGGTGTTGCAGATCTTGCTGGAGATTTTGTGGCAGACTTTGGAGTTTCTGCTCTAGGTGTCACAGATCTCATTGGAGATTTTGAAGCAGACCTTGGAGTCGCTGCTTTAGGTGTAGCAGACCTGGCTGGTGTTTTAGGTGTCACAGATCTTACTGGAGATTTTGAAGTAGACTTTGGAGTTTCTGCTTTAGGTGTCACAGATCTCACTGGAGATTTTGAAGTAGACCTTGGAGTTTCTGCTTTAGGTGTCACAGATCTCACTGGCGATTTTGAAGCAGACTTTGGGGTTTTTGCTTTAGGTGTCACAGATCTCACTGGAGATTTTGAAGCAGACCTTGGAGTCACTACTTTAGGTGTAGCAGACCTGGCTGGTGTTTTAGGTGTCACAGATCTCACTGGAGATTTTGAAGTAGACCTTGGAGTTTCCGCTTTAGGTGTCACAGATCTCACTGGAGATTTTGTGACAGACTTTGGAGTCGCTGCTTTAGGTGTAGCAGACATGGCTGGTGTTTTAGGTGTCACTGCCTTTGGTGTTGCAGATCTCACTGGAGATTTTGTGGCAGACCTTGGAGTCACTGTTTTAGGTGTAGCCGACATCACTGGTGTTTTAGGTTTCACTTCCTTGGGCGTTGCAGATCTTGCTGGTGATTTGGTGGCAGATCTGGGTGTGGCTACTTTGGGTGTTGCAGATCTAACTGGTGACTTTGTGACAGATCTAGGTGTGGCTACCTTTGTCATTGTAGATCGTATAGGAGATGTTGTGGCAGCTCTTGCTGTTACTGCTTTTGGTGTTGCAGTTCTTGCTGGAGATTTTGATGCAGATTTGGGTGTCCTTACTTTTGGTGTGACAGATCTTGCAGGTGTTTTTGGTCCTGACTTTGGTGTTACTGGTCTTGATCTGCCTGGTGTTTTATAGACACAGATTCAACAGAAGTAACATCAGTCACTACAGGTGTACGTGATTTGGGCGTCATGGATCTTGATACATGCTCCTTTGATGGTGTATTCCTTACTGGTGAAGGCGACTGTACTCTGGTTTTAGATTTAGACATTGGGGTCTTGACAGCAGGACTTGCTGGTGGCTTTGCTTTTGGCGTCAAAATTTTCATGTTCCTTCCAGGTGTTGGTTGTGAAGATGGTGATAAAGACTTTGGTGTTTTTGGCGACTTTGCTGGAGTTTTACTGGCTACAGCTGGGGGTTTTGAAGGGCTAGTTGCCTCATTTCTCGGAGTAAGTGGTTTACGATTCGGTGAAACACTTTTTGCCTGCAATGAGATTTAAAAATGCTTGTAATTCCTGCCACTTAATCATTGTGTTAAACTTTTATAGAGAACGACTGAAAACTGAAAATGACTAATTAAGTCTTGTTTTAAAATCCAGTGACACGAATAATAAAAAATTCATACAAAATTTGTATAGCAATAAAAATATAAATATAAACTATGTGTAATTGAAATTTTTTTTTATAATTTATATATTTATATTTGAAAAGATAAGCAATATTTAGTCAAAGAAAAAATATTAAAATAAGGATGAAAAAGAAATTGATTTATACAAAAGTCGATATTATAGGGTTATGGAACTGATATTGTCCCGGGTTGATAATATCTATTATGGTAGTCCTAGAAAGTAATTACCTTGGGTGAAAAATTTTTCTTGGAAAATCCTCTGGCAATTCAAAACGGAATGACCTGTCTATTATTGTAAAAACGTCTCTGTCCTTTAGTGTGAGAGTATCTACCAATATTTTACCATTAACATTCACTGGATTTACTGTACTCAAATTTGACAAGCAAACCTAAAATCAAATAACACAAATAAAGTTACAAGAGGGTTAAATAGTTTTACATTCAATGATGAAATGGAGATAGCAATTCAAACACAAATGAGACTTTTATTTAGATAAATTTTAAAATAAACCATTCTTTCATTGAACATAATCATTGTAGGCACCATCTATAAGCGCAATAATTACTAAATACATGTTTGCTGTGTATGTTATATTTTTCTGACTTTTTGACATGTCACAGAAATAAGATGTAATTACACATGAATGACATCATATCAATTTTCTACATAAAACTGTAGAACTGTAAAACTAGTTGATACCACATTTGTAATTCATGGTTGTATATTTGTAGTTTGGTTGTATAACATTCTTATGAAAAACAACTAACCTGGCCATTATTGTTAACTAAGATTTTACAATGTTCTCTGGATACATTCGGTAACTGAATACGGATGTCACAGTCATTACTCCTGAAAAAAAAAAAAAAAAAAAAAAGACAATCAAAATTATGATTCAGAATTTCTTTAATAGAGGATGTTACATGACTAATATCGAATATTGAACTATTAAACAAGTTTAATAAAATTTGATGTCATGAGCCTTGCCAAGATTGCATATACATTTTATTGTATAATATAGGAAAACTCTTTATTTCTGTTTGAAAAAGTGTTTTCTCAGCTATATTAGTACATCACATGTTAATTTCTTGAATAATCATTGGATAACTACATGAATACTATTTTATGTAGAAATCATCTGTCCTTGACAACGCATAGCAGCGGGATTATACCTAGGTATAGTCCCCCGACATCCAAGTATAGTCCCTCGCGGGAACCCCCCCCCCTGCAAAGCAAAAGCTAGTTACTTCCCTTTGTGTAGGTGGCGCTGTTTATTGTTCTCGTCGGATACAAAATGACATCCGACGACGCGCGATTTGAGAATGTAAATTCAGATTTTTACGAGCAAAAAACAAAGGAGGCCACAAAGTAATCGGTTAATATTTTAAATGAATATCTCGGAGCCAGGAAAATTGATGGTGAGTTTGGATCTATGGAGATCAATCAAATCAACAATATTTTGTGTGATTTTTATACAAATGTCAGACCCAGGCCAAGGAGAATGAAATTTATTCCAAATGTTGAATAAAGTAAATAATTCATCTGAGAATTAATTCTCTCTCCAACTTTGACATGTGATGTACTAAATCGGCTATATATCGGTCACTATACCTCTCCAGACAACACTATAGAAGAACAGTTCCCTCGGGAGAGATCCATAATAGATTAATAAAATAGCCAAAAATGGCTACAAAACTACAAAGTCATGCTGTTTAAAATATGAAGTCATAATATGTTACAACTATCGCAAGATGTCATTAACCAAGGAAACATAGATATTACATGTGTGCAATATGATTTTTATTACATGGCTTTATTTTCTGGATTTTGAGGAAGATTAGACAAATAAAATAAGATATTTTCATATTTGTGTGATTCCTGATCCTGATAAGTTACCAATTTCAGACAAATTTATATTGAAGCCTAAGACAGGGTTCCACTTGGTTGTTTTTGGGGACAATATTCTGCCCCACTCACAATTCAAAATCTTTTTCTTTTTCTTTTCATTTTTTTTTCATAATCACTGTACCAATTTTCGAAATTTGAAAAGAGGAATGGCAGGTTATCATTGATAGAATTTTATCCTAAATGGGTTGCTTTGGTAAAATTTTAAATAAAAGTTTAAAAGTTCTTCAACTTAAATAAGAAATTTTCAGCATTATATGCAATTTTGGAGCATTTATGGCATTTTTATTAGCATGTCCATCTTTTGCTCCCATATGCTAAAATATGAAAAATTTTGCCATCACCATGCTTATTTTCACAATTTTGCCTATCAAAATTATTTTCACAATTGCAAAGGCCTGTCAAATTTACAAGATTGAGAGAGCAGCAATGAAATGTCACAATACCTCAGAAGCAACAAAACAAAATCCTCAACATCAACAAATATAGTAAGTTGGATGAGGGAGTCAATACCCTGTTTGAAATAAGTAGCAGCTTAAAGCATTCTGCACAACAGAAGTGTTTGGGTTCTAACAGTTTTTGAGATAAGCACTTTAAAACAGATTACTGTACCTCTTGTCATGATAAACAACGCTTGATGGGAAGTGATCACAGCTCAATACAACATTAAAGTATGTTTAGCCAGTTTAATAGATATTTGGTATGTTAATGGGTGGAATTTTACAAGACAGCACATGAAAATGTATGAGGTATTGGCGAGTCTTACTAATTCTATATATTATGAATGAACCTTGATTGATTGTATGGAACAATAATTTTTACCTGTGCTGAAATTCGGCTGACAAGTCCATAAGTCTGCTATAATATTTTGCAAGTTCAACTTAACAACTGCAGTGTTCAAAATGCGGCAAGTCTTTTAATATTTTTATTATGATACAAATGTATACTGAAGACTCAGACAATTGAAAAATTACCAAGTCCTTTCCAAAAGTTAACAAGTCTTAGAGTGAGGGACAGAGTGTTACATGTAGTGTTACTAGACATATGTGATGTTAACACTTGCCCAAAATGGGAAAATTTCACCCACTCAGGATAAAAAATGTCTGTAATTTCCATAAATTTGGAATTTCATCATTTTGCAAAATCGCATTTCCTATTGAATATAAAATTCAACAACTTTTATGCAAAAAATAATTGTTCAAACTCAACATTTAAACAAAATTGAATGTTCATCTATGCAATTTTGCAATAAAAATATGAAATTTCCAATTTCATAAAATTATTTTTGGGAAAATTTTCTTGCTTGGGGCAATAGTTCCAATCTGTATTAAAATTGTTTTCCAACAGATTTCTATTAATAACTCATACAAACCTTCCAAATAAACAAGTAGTAGCAGTCAGTGGGAACTGGGCACCGTCCCCACCATTTCTTTTTATGACGACTATCTTACCATAAACCATTCTGTAATAAAAATTAAAATCAATTACAATTTAGGCCATATAAAATTAATTCCTATAGTAGATTTTCATCCCTGCCCTCCCCACTTTTAGCGTCAACACCAGAATATTTTATTTGGTTATTAAGTTGTGTTCTTTAATAAAGTTTCTTTGAAGCAATCTCTCCTTGCCTTTACTACGATAAGTTTTGAATCAGAAAATAAAAGATACCCAACTCAATGGGGTTTGCATGATCAATACAGTACTCCTCGACGTTTGTGTGGAACATATGAAAAACGTCAATGTAAAAATTCCAGAATAACATCATATTTACAGGGAAAATGTCCAATTATGTGGTTCTATATCCATTGGAAATAAGTGTTTTGCACAAACATTCAGCAGTAATCACATTGTACAATGGTGAACCCCAATTGAAAAAGCAAAAAAAAAAAAAAATAAAAAAAAATTATATGGCCTTATTGTAGTGTGTATTATGTTCTTATATACCAAACTTTGTGCTAAATAATTTCCCCCTTCATTGGAAAAAATTTCCCTGAACCAATTTTAATTATATTTAGATGTAGAAATTAGTTTCTTGCAGAATTGTTCCAGGGGTGAGACTTCCAATTGTATTACTGTCTGAATTATTATTTCAAATAAGAGCATAAAAATGACAAGCTCTGTCTGTAAAACGAGTTTTTAATTAATATGCATATAATTTAATAGGTAAAAAGGAAGTCTTAATAAATAACAAACACCACTAAAAAAAAGCATAGGTAGGCCCAGTGTTGACACTATTTTTCATTTATATTTTTTATATAATTTATATCAAGTGAAAAAAATCTTGACATTTAATTAAAGCTTTGCTAAATAAATTAGCACACTTGTTTTCAATAATACTAGAAGAAATAATTTAATGAGGTTTAAAAATAATACAATGCAAGAGGTCAAGGCCACATGCACAAACATACAGCGGGAACTTTAAAGTTGATTGACGAAGAATCCACACAAAACAGAAATACATTTTTTTAAAAAGCACACGAGTGTCGAAAACTTAACTACAAAAATAAAGACATTCTGAACAAACATTAAATTTTGGCAGCCAAATCATGTCTACTCATTACAGAAAAAAAATATGTTCAGCTGATTTGATGCCGACGTCTCTCGGTTGCTGAAACAAAGCAAACACATTTAAAATATAATAAGAATTCTCTGCATCTTACCTATAAACTGTTCCATACAATACCAGTTTAGGTTTCAATTGTGGAAAATTAGAATATTTCTAGTTCCGTGGATTTTTTTTGTAGAAAATTGAACCGCGTACCCTACAAAAGCACAAGCGCGAATAAAATCAAAGGGGTCTATTTGCAATCGAGTAATACTCCGCTCAGAAAATATAGAGCCGGAAGTACGTTATGTAAGACAGCTTGAAAACTTCAAAGAAAGGTGACTTGCACCATCAAAGTTATTGATGTTGACTTTTTACAATTGATAAAATGCAAATGACCAAATTATTTTATGTTTCAGTATATACAAACAACTGGCGGAAGAATTATTAATCAGGTCACGGAGTCAGGGTTTGAATTTTCACTGCTCCGTTTTCTATTGGTTCGTTTTTGAATCCCGCCATTTTGATTTCCATATATGGAAAAGAAAACCAGGTCAGGGAAAAATAGTTCCAAGTTGTTATAAACACAGATTTGCGGTCCCGTCCGTATAACAGGTAAATATGCTATATTTTCTGATAATTTGTGGAAATATTTATTCAAATATCTCAACCATTTGGTAATCGCAGGTTTCTTGTCACTAACGAACAAAACAAATGCAACATTTCATTATTTATTTGCAATATTAATGGATCAATTTGCAAATGGATCAAAGTGTTGTTGCACTTCGTCTTCGTCGAGTTCGAGTACGATGTTGGCACTGAATTTTTTGTGATCATTTTGGATTAACTGTACATACGGATATTTCTCAACCTATGAAATGTTTATTGAATAATTTAATGTTGAAGGACAGCTGATATATGTTTATAATTTTGATTCAGTATATGATAATGTTATTTCGAAAAGAAAGGCGCTAACCAATCGAATAGCCCCGCTTTCAAATTCAACCAATCGCACAATTCGTAGTAAAATTGATAGTAAATTCAGTAGTAAACAAAAACATGTGCCCGTATGTTCAGTCAATCCTCACATGTAGATTCAACCCTAGTACCCTACTGTGATAAATTTGTAATAAATACCTGCTTCATTTGCAAATAGTTTCTGTATTCATATAATATTCATTAATTCAACAATGCAGTGCAGATCTATACATAAATTTCTTTTGCAAATTGTCAAAACTTCTAAATAATAATTAACATTCTGTCATAATTTGATGATTGTTGGAAATGTTGTCAAAGCATCACACTTATTATGTCATAAATTGCATATATTTTCCAGCATATCCCAGTGTTTATAACCTTGTAATTTTGATCAAACATTTGATAATCATTATGTGACTCAGCAGTGTCAAGCTTAGAGGTGTACCTGTAATAAAAGGGGATATTCCCTCTGGCAAATAAAAAAAAATCTTTTATCTGTTTCTATATTTGATGGTTGCCTGCATTTTTAACCTGTCTGTAATTATTTTGTAATGTAACCTATCCCTTAGGGGATCTGTGTTTTAAAATTTTATGTAAGTATATATTTACAAGTACTTTTACTTCCTGTATTAAAAATAGTAATTCAACTACATGTACTTGATATTTTTAAATTAAATAATTTGGTCACTATTGTTACGGTCACTGTAATTTATCATGCCAGAAAAGGCATCAATGACTTATTCACCTGTATTAAAAATTATGTGTTTAGGCTTGAACCAAAAGTTTCAATTTCAAAATTTCCATATTTCTGTTAATTTTTTTTTATCAATGTTAAATAATAATTTCCATTATAAGAAATTTTGATTTATTTGTACATTTTCATCTTTCAGAGTTCATTGTTAAAAAATGAGATATGAGATATAGAGTTATATACTACCATGAAATTTACCTTGAAAATGTTCTTCAATTTCCCACGGTCTGTGGTGATGCACATATATACACATAATTATTAAGTAAAATAACAGATAGAGATTTTATAGGGTATCAACTTCATAAGGACAAAAAGTAGTGAAAGATTACTATTCAAAATGTCAGAGTGGTGCCACTGTTCATTTCACCTTGACATTAATTAACAACTGGACCAAATTATTGAATCTGTTACTAATGGGAAAGATAACTGTTCACATAAAGACTTGACACTCTGGCTTGAGGTAGTCTACAGAGACGTGGTACTGTCATTGGCATATGCAAGTTAGAATATATGAATAAAGTTTTAAATGTCACATTGAAAATATAAGTATATAAAAAGACCCAGGAATTTGGTTTTATTCCCATTAATGTGAGGTGCATGTTTTACCTAGATTCTTGGTTACCGGGTATTCATTTCATTTGTCCATCAGGGATTATTCCCAGTTGACTGCAACTAGAATACCCTGCTACTGATAACATTAACAGCCTGGTTAGGTAATTTAAATTTTAATGACTAATTTTGTAACGGCGATTCATATACAGTTTTCTAATCAGTGATGATAGTTCTCTGAGATTAAAGTTGAAAAATGATTTGTATGGAAATTCAGTTAAACAAGTAATATGTTAAAGAAATGCAGAAATAAACCTGTAACTTTTCACTCTGACCTGTAATATTATATAAATTCTTTTAATTGTGTCATTTTGGAGTTCAGCACTATATTCAGGCATTGCACAACTGATCAATATATGTTATATACACAGTGTGTATGTACAACCCTCCGTATCAGGTTGAGTCTTTTTTTGTACGGCATTTCACGATAGTGAACACGTACTTTGCTATCGCTTTCTTCCAAGATATCGGGCTTCTTTGCTATGAAATTATAAGATATGAGTACACATGGAAATAGTGCGCCTGGTAAATGAGCGTGAAAGAAATATATATGAGATATGTATTCTGAGACGGGTAATGCATTTGGTTACATATGCACATTTGGAATAAATTTTCGGAATACATTTCGGAATTTAGTAAAATATTGTGACGGGATGCATCCAATAATTTGAATTAATTTCTGCAATTTGGCGAACTGATCTCGTGTTTACAATAAAAAGTAGTTCGAGAAGTTTGCGTCCTACGATGTAAAATCATAACTTTTTATGAAATAAACAGCAATGGCAGGTTGATTTAAATAATTCTTCATGAAATCTACGGTAATTTAAATTTATTTTGAAGGGTATGATAACGTATTTTGATGTTGAGGCAATTGTGTCATATTTTAAAACTGTTTATCGATTAGATTTCACTTTCGTGAAAGGGAGATAATTCGTACAGTGTTGTGTGCAAATGACCACATGTGGATTTTAAATACTTCACCATTAACATGAAACGGTAATATTGTGAGTGATAATCGGCAGTTTATTAAAACCCAGATTTAACAGCAAATGATCCAGTTACATACAACCGCTAGAATGTACCCCCTCATAGCGACAGTAGGGTCTGCAAAACTCTACTTTCTCTCTATCCAAAATGACAAAACGATCGGGTACGACTTTATTAAATTTTAATTACTGATTGTCATATATTTATGACATTATTATTTTTACCATTTAATTCAGCAATACATGGTACATTGTTCTTTTTCCAAAAAACATCCATCGGACTATGCATAGATCGTAAAGCTTTACTTTCAAACAGAAGCTGTTTAATAACTATATATATAAATTTAACTTTTGAGATAACAAATTGAGTGGATTTGACTTTAGAAAATCTAGGATTAATTGGAAACACTGGCTGGAATACATTAGTTACTGATAACCTCTCATGTACAGGCAGTTCTAATCAAATTGTTTATTTATTTACAGAATCAGAATGGCAGGAAAACAGACAAAGACACCCCGGAGGACAACTAGACAAACTCAACCAAAATCTCCAAGTCCTAGTAAAACAAACAAGTAAATATCACAAACTTAACATGTTGTTCATGATACATGTATGATCATAGCAAGTCACATACAAAATTAAGGTGTGTAGGACAAATGTCAAGGTCACAAGGTCAAACTTGAGTTTTGTCATTAAATAACATTTGGCTGTCTGTAGAAGTTCTAGTTTCAGTATGGTTTTAATAACTACTTATCACACCGATAAGGTGTGATAAGTAGTTAGTACTGTTTACATATTATTATCACCTTTTTATGTTGGTTAGTCTTCCTTATGTTTATGCATACCACCATCAGATCATGAGCCACACAAATATACATGTATGTGTGTGGCAGACTTTTGTTTTCCTCTTGAAAGTAAAATTGAATTCTGTTACCTTAAAATGTAAAAATGCTTTGGAACATTAAATTTTAAATCGTGTTTTCTGCAATTCAAAACTACATTGTTTAATTTCAAATGAAGCCAAACACCCTTGAATACAGATATTTTAGGGAAATATTGCATCAATAATTACAATAAACATGTAATTGAGTATATATATATATATATATATATATAAAGATATGCGAGTTTTGTGAGTAAAATTGCTGAATGCTGAGTAAAGGAATTTCTTTCTTCCTCTTGGCATCAAAGCAAATTGTTTTAAGAATTCTCTCAAAGGCCTGGCGTGTAATTGTTTTAAGAATTCTCTCAAAGGCCTGGCGTGTAATTGTTTGATGAATTCTCTGAAAGGCCTGGAGCGTAATTGTTTGATGAATTCTCTGAGAGGCCTGGCGTGTAATTGTTTGATGAATTCTCTGAGAGGCCTGGCGTGTAATTGTTTGATGAATTCTCTGAGAGGCCTGGAGCGCAATTGTTTGATGAATACTCTCAGAGGCCTGTAGTGTAATTGTTTGATGAATTCTCTCAGAGGCCTGGGGTGTAATTGTTTGATGAATTCTCTGAGAGGCCTGGCGTGTAATTGTTTGATGAATTCTCTGAGAGGCCTGGAGCATAATTGTTTGATGAATACTCTCAGAGGCCTGTAGTGTAATTGTTTGATGAATTCTCTCGAAAGCCTGTAGTGTAATTGTTTTAAGAATTCTCTCAAAGGCCTGGCGTGTAATTGTTTGATGAATTCTCTGAAAGGCCTGGAGCGTAATTGTTTGATGAATTCTCTGAGAGGCCTGGCGTGTAATTGTTTGATGAATTCTCTGAGAGGCCTGGCGTGTAATTGTTTGATGAATTCTCTGAGAGGCCTGGAGCGCAATTGTTTGATGAATACTCTCAGAGGCCTGTAGTGTAATTGTTTGATGAATTCTCAGAGGCCTGGGGTGTAATTGTTTGATGAATTCTCTGAGAGGCCTGGCGTGTAATTGTTTGATGAATTCTCTGAGAGGCCTGGAGCGTAATTGTTTGATGAATACTCTCAGAGGCCTGTAGTGTAATTGTTTGATGAATTCTCTCGAAGGCCTGTAGTGTAATTGTTTGATGAATTCTCTGAGAGGCCTGGAATGTAATTGTTTGATGAATTCTCTCAGAGGCCTGGGGTGTAATTGTTTGATGAATTTTCTCAGAGGCCTGGGGTGTAATTGTTTGATGAATTCTCTCAGAGGCCTGGGGTGTAATTGTTTGATGAATTCTCTGAGAGGCCTGGAATGTTATTGTTTGATGAATTCTCTGAGAGGCCTGGAATGTAATTGTTTGATGACCTCTCTCAAGAGGCATGTAGTGTAATTGTTTAAAGAATTCTCTGAGAGGCCTGGAATGTTATTGTTTGATGAATTCTCTGAGAGGCCTTGAGTGTAATTGTTTGATTAATTCTCTCGCAGACCTGGAGTGTAATTGTTTGATGAATTCTCTGAGAGGCCTGGCGTGTAATTGTTTGATGAATTCTCTGAGAGGCCTGGGGTGTAATTGTTTGATGAATTCTCTCAGAGGCCTGGGGTGTAATTGTTTGATGAATTCTCTCAGAGGCCTGGGTGTAATTGTTTGATGAATTCTCTCAGAGGCCTGGGGTGTAATTGTTTGATGAATTCTCTCAGAGGCCTGGGGTGTAATTGTTTGATGAATTCTCTCAGAGGCCTGGGGTGTAATTGTTTGATGAATTCTCTCAGAGGCCTGGGGTGTAATTGTTTGATGAATTCTCTCAGAGGCCTGGGTGTAATTGTTTGATGAATTCTCTCAGAGGCCTGGGGTGTAATTGTTTGATGCTCTCTCAGAGGCCTGCGTGTAATTGTTTGATGAATTCTCTCAGAGGCCTGGGGGTAATTGTTTGATGAATTCTCTCAGAGGCCTGAAATGTAATTGTTTGATGAATTCTCTCAGAGGCCTGGGGTGTAATTGTTTGATGAATTCTCTGAGAGGCCTGGAATGTAATTGTTTGATGAATTCTCTCAGAGGCCTGTGTAATTGTTTGATGAATTCTCTCAAGAGGCCTGGGGTGTAATTGTTTGATGAATTCTCTCAGAGGCCTGAAGTGTAATTGTTTGATGAATTCTCTCAGAGGCCTGGGGTGTAATTGTTTGATGAATTCTCTCAGAGGCCTGAAATGTAATTGTTTGATGAATTCTCTCAGAGGCCTGGGGTGTAATTGTTTGATGAATTCTCTCAGAGGCCTGAAATGTAATTGTTTGATGAATTCTCTCAAGAGGCCTGGGGTGTAATTGTTTGATGAATTCTCTGAGAGGCCTGGAATGTAATTGTTTGATGAATTCTCTCAGAGGCCTGTGTAATTGTTTGATGAATTCTCTCAAGAGGCCTGGGGTGTAATTGTTTGATGAATACTCTCAGAGGCCTGTAGTGTAATTGTTTGATGAATTCTCTCAGAGGCCTGGGGTGTAATTGTTTGATGAATTCTCTGAGGCCTGTATGTAATTGTTTGATGAATTCTCTCAGAGGCCTGGAATGTAATTGTTTGATGAATTCTCTCAGAGGCCTGTAGTGTAATTGTTTGATGAATTCTCTGAGAGGCCTGGGGTGTAATTGTTTGATGAATTCTCAGAGGCCTGGCGTGTAATTGTTTGATGAATTCTCTCAGAGGCCTGGAGCGTAATTGTTTGATGAATTCTCTGAGAGGCCTGGGTGTAATTGTTTGATGAATTCTCTCAGAGGCCTGGAATGTAATTGTTTGATGAATTCTCTGAGAGGCCTGGGGTTGTAATTGTTTGATGAATTCTCTCAGAGGCCTGGAATGTAATTGTTTGATGAATTCTCTCAGAGGCCTGTAGTGTAATTGTTTGATGAATTCTCTGAGAGGCCTGGGGTGTAATTGTTTGATGAATTCTCTGAGAGGCCTGGCGTGTAATTGTTTGATGAATTCTCTCAGAGGCCTGGAGCGTAATTGTTTGATGAATTCTCTGAGAGGCCTGGGGTGTAATTGTTTGATGAATTCTCTCAGAGGCCTGGGGTGTAATTGTTTGATGAATTCTCTGAGAGGCCTGGAATGTTATTGTTTGATGACCTCTCTCAAGAGGCATGTAGTGTAATTGTTTGATGAATTCTCTCGAAGGCCTGTAGTGTAATTGTTTGATGAATTCTCTGAGAGGCCTGGAATGTAATTGTTTGATGAATTCTCTCAGAGGCCTGAAATGTAATTGTTTGATGAATTCTCTCAGAGGCCTGTGGTGTAATTGTTTGATGAATTCTCTCAGAGGCCTGGGGTGTAATTGTTTGATGAATTCTCTGAGAGGCCTGGAATGTTATTGTTTGATGACCTCTCTCAAGAGGCCTGGGGTGTAATTGTTTGATGAATTCTCTCAGAGGCCTGGGGTGTAATTGTTTGATGAATTCTCTCAGAGGCCTGGGGTGTAATTGTTTGATGAATTCTCTGAGAGGCCTGGGGTGTAATTGTTTGATGAATTCTCTGAGAGGCCTGGAATGTTATTGTTTGATGACCTCTCTCAAGAGGCATGTAGTGTAATTGTTTAAAGAATTCTCTGAGAGGCCTGTAGTGTAATTGTTGGATGAATTTTTACAGGCCTTGAGTGTAATTGTTTGATGAATTCTCTCGCAGACCTGGAGTGTAATTGTTTGATGAATTCTCTGAGAGGCCTGGCGTGTAATTGTTTTAAGAATTCTCTCAAAGGCCTGGCGTGTAATTGTTTGATGAATTCTCTGAAAGGCCTGGAGCGTAATTGTTTGATGAATTCTCTGAGAGGCCTGGCGTGTAATTGTTTGATGAATTCTCTGAGAGGCCTGGCGTGTAATTGTTTGATGAATTCTCTGAGAGGCCTGGAGCGCAATTGTTTGATGAATACTCTCAGAGGCCTGTAGTGTAATTGTTTGATGAATTCTCTCAGAGGCCTGGGGTGTAATTGTTTGATGAATTCTCTGAGAGGCCTGGCGTGTAATTGTTGATGAATTCTCAGAGGCCTGGAGCGTAATTGTTTGATGAATACTCTCAGAGGCCTGTAGTGTAATTGTTTGATGAATTCTCTCAGAGGCCTGGGGTGTAATTGTTTGATGAATTCTCTCAGAGGCCTGAAATGTAATTGTTTGATGAATTCTCTCAGAGGCCTGGGGTGTAATTGTTTGATGAATTCTCTGAGAGGCCTGGAATGTAATTGTTTGATGAATTCTCTCAGAGGCCTGAAATGTAATTGTTTGATGAATTCTCTCAAGAGGCCTGGGGTGTAATTGTTTGATGAATTCTCTCAGAGGCCTGAAGTGTAATTGTTTGATGAATTCTCTCAGAGGCCTGGGGTGTAATTGTTTGATGAATTCTCTCAGAGGCCTGAAATGTAATTGTTTGATGAATTCTCTCAAGAGGCCTGGGGTGTAATTGTTTGATGAATACTCTCAGAGGCCTGTAGTGTAATTGTTTGATGAATTCTCTCAGAGGCCTGGGGTGTAATTGTTTGATGAATTCTCTGAGAGGCCTGGAATGTAATTGTTTGATGAATTCTCTCAGAGGCCTGGAATGTAATTGTTTGATGAATTCTCTCAGAGGCCTGTAGTGTAATTGTTTGATGAATTCTCTGAGAGGCCTGGAATGTAATTGTTTGATGAATTCTCTCAGAGGCCTGGGGTGTAATTGTTTGATGAATTCTCTCAGAGGCCTGGGGTGTAATTGTTTGATGAATTCTCTCAGAGGCCTGAAATGTAATTGTTTGATGAATTCTCTGAGAGGCCTGGGGTGTAATTGTTTGATGAATTCTCTCAGAGGCCTGGGGTGTAATTGTTTGATGAATTCTCTCAGAGGCCTGAAATGTAATTGTTTGATGAATTCTCTCAGAGGCCTGGGGTGTAATTGTTTGATGAATTCTCTCAGAGGCCTGTAGTGTAATTGTTTGATGAATTCTCTCAAGAGGCATGTAGTGTAATTGTTGGATGAATTTTTACAGGCCTTGAGTGTAATTGTTTGATGAATCCTCTCGCAGACCTGGAGTGTAATTGTTTGATATTACTTTTATAAATATAAGTTTAAAGATTTCTTATTCTTAGATAATACAAAAATATTTTTAATGGTGGATTTATGTGTTACAATTATATTTGTATTTTATCTATTTGTAAATTTTATTTTTTCTATTTAGGTCTCAGGTTTTGAGTCCAAAAACACCTGGATGGGTTTCGGGAAAAAATGCAGTTTTCTCAACGCCAAAATCAGCATCTCCATCTCCACACAGGAGAAAAACAAGAAGGTACGGGTATTAAACTGTGTTGATTGAAATCAGAATGGTTATTTATAAAGGGAATCAGTATTTATCAAAGAAAGACGAGTCTCTTTGCCAATGGCCAGTCTGCTGATAGTGTCAGGAAGTTGGTAAAAAGGAAATTTAATGTGAACTGGTTAAAATATAATTATTTTCATGGCTTCCATATGAATGAAATTGATAGAATGTTTTGCACAATCTGTGAATAATGCTCCTAAAATGGCAGGAAAGACTCGCTTTGAATCAATGGGATGTCTCATTTTGCATTTAATTAGCAAGATGCACAGAGACATGTATACACAACACTGTTGTGCAAGCAACTGGAAGGGGTGCCACAAGGCATTGTGATGATTAGAATGAATTTAAACAATGTCATTTATCTATACCACACAGTCAGGCAATTAGTTCTAAACTCTAAATAATAATTAAGTTTAATAAAAAAATGATTTTTTGTCTGAATGTAATGGATAGTTTATTTCAGTGGTTGGCGAGTAAAAACTAAAATTTGTAAGACACTAGCCAAATGGCTGGTGCCAACCAAGAAATACTTTAAGCCCTGATGTGCCACTCCTGCCTTGACACATGGCCACGGTTTTAAGGTTCGTTTGAAGGACCTAATGACTTTCATTTCTAAATATGGAGTGCTTGGCAAAAGAACAGTCACTACTTAATTTCAAATCTTGGTCAAACCCGACTGGTTTTTCCAACCCACAACCTCCTGCATATGAAGTGAACACAATACCAACTAAGCTACTGTAGTGGTCTGTCTGTCCAAATATGAAGTGAGCACAATACCAACTAAGCTACTGTAGTGGTCTGTCTGTCCAAATAGTTGCTCAACATATTCAATCGAATAGGTGAGTGAATGACATCACATGTAAGCTGATGTTTTACAGTTCCTATGGCTAAGTATTTATAAGTTCAAATTACTATCATTACAAATATTTTTTATTTTGTTTATTTCAGAACATCTGTATATCATAAGACAACAACAACAACAACATTTAATTCCTCTGTAAAAACCAGCGATTTTGAATTTAGTAAAAGTCGGAGCAGAAAATCAGAAATCTTCAAAGCACCAGAATCTCCATTGGGTGGCCAGACGAGAACAAGATTTTCAATTTACAGAAAAGGCGGTGTGCGTCTTGTGGACATCCCTTTGTCACCACCATCAAAAATTAAATCCAAGAAAAGTGTATCCCCACCATTAAAACAGAAGGCAAAGAAAAGCTTATCTCCACCAAAAAGGAGAACTCGTAGATCTTCAGTTTATCACAAGGGGACTGTATCAAAGTTGTCTGCTGTAAGTATATCACTTGAGCCGATTGTTACCATTACAAATCCAACACAGCCTGCAGATTCTCCACCAGTGCCAGCTCTAAGGAAGAAAGTGACAGCTAAAAGAACAGCTCCTAAATCTCCAGCTAGTCTCAAAAAAGTACAAGCTTCTGCTGCGAGGAAGTCAAAATCAAAAGTTACCTCCCCTGCTTTTACAGGTATAAAAAGTGCTGAAGAAACAAGCAAAAACTCACCGATATCAGCAAAAAAACAGAAAAAAAGAAAATTGGATGTGTCAGTTGATAACACACGCTCATTTCCATTGTCAGTCACACCGGAGGCTAAAAGGGCCAAAAAATCTTCCCCATCTAAAAAGAGTCCACCAAAATCAACAAGGAGAAATCGGAGAATATCAGAAACTCCTGTTAAAGTGGGAAAAACACCTGCAAGATCTGCAAAAACACCTGCAAGATCTGCCAAATCTGCTGCAAGATCTGCAAAAACTCCTAGACATAATAAATCTTCAACATCGCCAAAGAATGTTTCACCAACAAAAGTAGTATCACCTGCACAAAAAAGTGATCTCATCACTGGGAGCTCTCAGTTTGAAACTCAGGAATCACCCAAGAAAAAGTCTCCAGTAAAGACAACTAAAACGCCAAGAAATATTGCTAAATCTCCTAAACGTAAATCTACAAAAACACCAGCAAAGGTAACCAAATCACCAAAGAATGATGCCAAATCACCTGGTAAATCAACAAAAACACCAGCTTCTCTAACAAAGAGGAAAAGACAGACTGCCATTGAGGAAGATGTTTCTATTACACCATCTGTAAAACGTTCCAGAAAGCAGACGGACTCTGTTAAGAAAGGGACCCCAGTTGTAGTTTTGACAAAAACTCCTGCAAAGAAAATAAAGTCACCAGAAAAAACTTCCACGCCAAAATCTTTGAAGAAGTTGAAGAGTCCTAACTCTTCAAATAGAAAGATTGTACACAAGCGTATAACTTCACTTAAAGAGACTGCTGTTGTAAAATCACCTCATGTCAAGATGGTAACTCCAAAAGGAACACCAAATTTGTCAGCAAAGAAAAGAATTGCACAGCGTAAAAGTACTCCTGCCAGAGTTTCTAAAACTCCCAAGGTGACTGATATGACACCAATTCAGATGACACCTAGATTGGGTGGGAAGACATTTATTATGAAACAGAAGTTGATAACAGATAAAGAGGACTTTGTGCTAAGGAGCAGTGTCAAAAATGGTGGTGATGTAAGTCAGACAGTTGATCATATTGATTCTAGTGACAAAACTATTTACTTAGACTCATTATCAACACCTAGAGCAGAAAAAGATTCCAACATGGATTCTGTGTCGTCCCCTACTAATGATCTCAATACCACTTTTGGTTCATATTCTGGTCGATCAGGAAAGTGTGTTATATTATAGTTGATTTATATATTGTTTTGTTAAGATTTACCCAGAGTTTCAGATTGTGTGTGGTTAACAACAAATGTTGAGGAGTAATCAGGTCATTTCTGAAGTGGTGGTTTACGAATATTGGCCAAAAATAGTAACACGTATAAAATATAACACAAAGTTAGAAATTTCAGTAATTGGCAAGCCGAAACAATAACTAGTCATTTCTATACAATTGAAATAAAAATTTACTTGAAAGTGCTTCAAAAAGACAATGACCTATTGATTTGATCTATTTTTTAAAAGGATGGTGGGAGGGGGGGGGGATTGGGAGGTCATATTAACACCCATTGTTGGGTAACTTGGTTAATGATCTGGGACTATAGACAATCTGAAACTCTGATAACTACAAAATTAATAAAATCCAGTCATTATGCATTGTTGATCTCAGGTGTGGGTAAGAATATGCATCAAAATTGTCTACTTTTTAACATCATATTTTATGATTATATATCTAATGTATATGATATTCATAAGATGTAAGATATATTGGATTTTTGTATCTTTACTTTAAAATGTAAAAGTAACAGATATTTGTGAAGTTGTAAACAGTTAATTATATTTTTGTAAATGTAAAATGTGTCCTCCTCACTTGAAGATTTTCAGTATAGAAGCAGCAACAACACTTGTAGATCTATACACATGTTTACTACTAAGTAATAATGTTAACAATAGGTCTGTACAGGGTAAAACATTTTAGCTTGCCTATACAATTCACACACCATTCTGGTGTCGAGAGGACATTTACAGTCTGGTCATTTAATATATACAACACTGACGTCATTGTAGTATTGCAATAAATCTTTGATGGATTAGATATGCATTAGTTTCATTCTTTTCTTTCTTTCTCTCTCTCTTCTTTCTATCATCTAACTTTTGATTAAAGTGCTGGTAGAATGTAGATTTAAGTTTGTAGAAAGTAGGGATTCCACTCCATCATTGATACTTATATTCTCTACACTGTAGAGATGACACATATCTGTGTTGTTTATTTATAAGTATATGTTTGTTTTGTTGTTGTTACTGTAACACAATGATAGATAGATATTTTTGTTGACGTCACTCTTCAACATGGTGACAGATAGATATTTTTGTTATATACTGCTGAAGTATATATATGTATATGGAACAGTTATTTTTGATACAATGATATTTTACATGTCTATGTAAATCTTCTAAATCTTGGATTTTGTACCTGACCAGATGTGGAAATGTTTCCTACAATCCGGCTGGTATTAATGAACAAAGCTGTTATTTGACACACAATGATTGTTTATTTACTGTAAATCATTTCCTTCTATACCACCCAGACACATTAAAGACTGTGTAAAAGTTTATTTTTCACAGAAATGTTCAAAATGGCTTGATTCCATCATTTTTAGGCTTTTTTTAAGTCAAAAATGAAATTTTAGCAAAAAGTACAAATAGGGAAGTCTTTCCCATAAATTGTCTTATAGATCATATTACTGTCAATTTTAAAGAGTTGACTGAAAATCCTAAAGTGTTCGTATGCTCAGTTTATGAATAAATAGGGCTTTTTTAGCATTTAAAATCTGATTATGTCATTACGTGTTCAAAAGTTTTTTATCCATCCATTTTAAGTCTTTTTAGTCTATATCAAAATTTTATGAAAGTCATGTCTGTCTTTTGTTTTATTGATATTTAGCTTTAGCAGTTTCCAATCACTGGTTACAATGACATGCTTGCTATTCACTACATTACATACTAGTACTATTATTTTTTGCACAATTTACATTTTTTACTACATTTTGTACATACCTACCTGTTTACTTTACAGTCTTGTAGAGTTTTCTATTTAAGATATATAAAAAAAAAACCATGAATGTTCTCCCTTGTTTGACACTTTCTGACTTTTTAGCTCACCTGAGCCGAAAGGCTCAGATGAGCTATTGCTATCTATCACCGTCCGTCGTTCGTCGTCCGTCGTGCGTAAACTTTACATTTTAATCTTCTCCTCCAAAACTACTGAGCCAAATTTGATGAAACTTGGTAATTATTATGCCTGGGTAACAGCCTTTCAAAATTGTGTTCGGGGTTTGACCACGCCCAACAATATGGCTGCCGTTACTATAAATAGCCAAAAGACAAAAAAATCTTCTTCTCTGAAACCAAAAGGTGCAGGCAAATTTTGATTGGATATTCGGATTCAGGATACCTAGATACACTAAAATTGTGTTTTTTATGAAAATTGGACGAAAAATAGGTTACGCGTTTTTTGCGTAAAATTATGTAATTTTTAAAATGAGACATTTATTGTTATAACTTCATAATGGCTGAAGATAATTGTATGGCGTTTTCACTGTTGATCTTGTCTTGCGATTTTCTTCCGATTGATGTCAAGGTCAAAGGTCAAGGTCATGTCCCAGTTTTTGACCTTTGATAAAAAATGCTTTTTTTAAAACATTTTTGGTGATAATGACGTAGGACTTTTGGTTAATTGTAGGTATTGACATGACGATCATTTTGATATATCGATTAAGTTCATGGGTTCAAAGGTCAAGGTCACAGTTGTACAAGTTTACCAAAATAGTTAATTATCTGCAAAACTATGAACTTTTTGTATAGGCATGTATATTAGAATATTGTAGGTTATGACCCAATGGTCATTTTGATATATAAATAAAGGTCATGAGTTCAAAGGTCAAGGTCACAGATGTAAACAAGTACTGAAATGATTATTTATCTCTAAAACTATAGACTTTTTGTATAGGCATGTATATTAGAATATTGTAGGTAATGGCCCAATGGTCGTTTTGATATATGAATAAAGGTCATGAGTTCAAAGGTCAAGGTCACAGATGTAAACAAGTACTGAAATGATTATTTATCTCAAAAACTATTAACTTTTTGTATAGGCATGTATATTAGAATATTTTAGGTATTATCCTAACGATCATTTTGATATATGAATGAAGGTCATGGGTTCAAAGGTCAAGGTCACAGATGTGAATGAATACCTGAATGGTTAATTATCTTGAAAACTGTTAACCTTTTGTATATGCATGTATATTAGAATATTGTAGGTATTAGCCTAACAACCATTTTGATATATAAATGAAGGTCATGGGTTCAAAGGTCAAGGTCACAGATGTGAACAAGGTCTGAAATGGTTATTTATCTCAAAAACTATAAACCTTTTGTATAGGCATGTATATTAGAATATTTAGGTATTATCCTAATGATCATTTTGATATGTGAATGAAGGTCATGGGTTCAAAGGTCAAGGTCACAGATGCGAATGAATACCTAAATGGGTAATTATCTTGAAAACTGATAACTTTTTGTATAGGCATGTATATTAGAATATTGTTGGTACTCGCACAGTGGTCATTTTGATTTATGAATGAAGAGCATGGGTTCAAATGTCAAGATCACAGATACAAACAAGTACTGAGATGATTATTTATCTCAAAAACTATAAACTTTTTGTATAGGGATGTATATTAGAATATTGGCCTAATTATCATTTTGATATTTGAATGAAGCTCATGGCTTCAAAGGTCACAGGTGAGCGTTAAGGCCCATGGGCCTCTTGTTAATTAATTGGTTATATCATTTTTAAATTTTAATTAATTAATTATTACTAAAAGTTTTAGTGTAGGCAGATTCTTATGTTTTGTTTTCTTTTATGATTTTAGATTTTGTTTGTCTTTTATCCCAAATGGCATTTTTTTTAAAGAAATATTTTTTTAAATGGCATTTTATGCAAATTATTCTTATAGATAGATTTATTTTTTATTGACCCTGGTGCAAAACGTCCTGTAAATATTTGATGATTTTCCTCTTTGCCTAAGTTTATGTTTGTTTTAGGTAGAGGACTAGTAATACAGTTTTTGTATTTCAGTAATTTTGATGTTATCTGATAATTGTGAGAGTTTTAGGGAACATTGATTTCTATAACATCACACAACAGATATCTATTGGTGTTTCGTATCATAAACATTGAAGGCGTGTCTTTATGGTACACCTAAATTATTGTGTCTGTAAAAGGTATAAGGTATGTTGAGGTACTTATTAAGCCCCACCCCCTGATTACTTCCCTTTATACACAATCTGATAAAACCATGTGATGTGTGAACTTTTCAAGAAGTACATGCATTCAATTAGATTCTGTTCAGAACTATGGGATATAAACTGAAAAATAGATTCTGTTCAGGACTATGGGATATAAACTGAAAAAATAGATTCTGTTCAGGACTATGGGATATAGATTCTGTTCAGAACTATGGGATATAAACTGAAAAAATAGATTCTGTTCAGGACTATAGGATATAAACTGAAAAAATAGATTCTGTTTAGGACTATGGGATATAAACTGAAAAAATAGATTCTGTTTAGGACTATGGGATATAAACTGAAAAAATAGATTCTGTTTAGGACTATAGGATATAAACTGAAAAAATAGATTCTGTATATTAGTTTGATGCACCATTATGAACAAGTTTGCTTAATGTTTTTGAGTTAATACCCCCTAATTATGAAACAATCAAATTCAATCCCTATTAAAAAACTATCTTCACCATCGAGTATTAATTCCTTTTTAATGTCACCATGGTATTATTCATTTATGATTGGAGTTTACTCAGTAAATCAATTTTAAATAATATTTATACATATCAGATATCCTGATGAGTATTTTAAGATTCTAGGGGCTAAATAAGTATCAAACTTGCTTATTTCTACTGTAAATATATTTTTTATAATTTTTTATGAATGTGAAGAGTGTGTGGTGACAAGAATGATTTGGTGTGGTAACATTTGACAAGGTGGTACAGCGTTATTTCATATAGCAATGTTTCTGAAAGTGTTGTATACTTTACAAAATTTAAAAATTCTCCTCTGGATTTCTTTTAAAAGATGAAAACATGTCTTTGTTTTGAAAACATTTGTTCTATTGCCATTTGGCGATTGAATGTATAGATTGCTTAGCTGTTAAATACAAACCATCTTAGTATGTCAAAGCAAATGTTCTATATCACCTGTTGATTGATCACAATGTCTCTCCATGCATAGGTTTGAATTTCACTCAGGTCATAGTGTGAGAAGTTTATCAGTTCACTTGCTGAAGATGATGGTTTTGTATAGGTACTCTGGTTTCCTCCACAATCCAATAAATGGCTACCTTGATTTCAGAACTTTACAGAAACATTGCTAATGAACTGATGTATGTAATTGTTGATGTATTGTAAGTGAGTGGTGTGTTGTATAATACATTGTGAGAGTGTTATATGGTGAGGTGATGAAGTCGTAGGCTCTTCAGAAGGCAGCTTTATAAAACAAACTTGTGTATACGATTTATATGTCTGGTGTACTCAACAAGTTTTAAGTTTTCTAAATATGATAAGATTTTTTTAATAATAAACTGTTCTTTATTTAAATGCCATTGTTTAATGATTAAAACTACTTTAATACCCCGATTGACATTGTCTCTGTGTTTTATTTACATCATTTATACTCTAAATCAGGAAATTTTCATATTCATTTTCATCAGAATTTACAAGAGAAATGAGGTTACTTTAGCTGATTAGTTGGACTAAAATGAGGATTGCTGATAACTTGTGGACATATTTTAAGTTTTTAGCTCACCTGACCGAAGGTCATGTGAGCTTATGGCATAGCGCAGCGTGTGTATGTGCGTGCGTGTGTGTGTGCGTGCGTGTGTGCGTGCGTGTGTGCGTCGCATCGTTAACACCTATTTTCGACTTCTCCTCTGAAACTACTGGACAGTTTTTCATGAAACTTTGTCAGAAGTATATATGGGCCGGTGCAATTCAGATTTGTTCGCGGCGTTGCTATGGCTACCATAACTAGGTCAAGGTGACCTAGGGGTGCAAAAATCTTAAAAAATCTTCTTCTCCGAAAGTACTGATTGGAGAAAAAATCTGATGTGATATTTGGCTTCTCTAGGGTCTTAAGCCTATAGTTTGTTCATTTTGTGAAATTCGGATAAAAAATAGGTTACGCGTTTTTGCGTTTAATTTTGAAAAAATCGTAAAATAGCTTCAAATTGTTATAACTTGACTATTTGACCAGATAATGACATGGGGTTTTCAGTTTTGACATTTTCTTGTTAGTATCTTCAAAATGAGGTCAAGGTCAATTGTGAAGGTCGTGACCTAATTTTTTTTACCTCTAATTATAATTATAATCTCGAAAAGTATAAACTTTTTGTATAGGCATGTATATAAGAATGTTGTAGGTATCGATACAACGATCATTTTGATGTATAGAAAAAGGTCATGGGTTCAAAGGTCAAGGTCACAGATGCGAAACAATACTGAAATGGTTAATTATCTCGAAAACTATAAACATTTTTATAGGCATGTATATTAGAATGTTGTAGGTATTGATACAACGATCATTTTGATGTATAGAAAAAGGTCATGGGTTCAAAGGTCAAGGTCACAGATGTGAAACATTACTGAAATGGTTAATTATCTCGAAAACTATAAACATTTTGTATAGGCATGTATATTAGAATGTTGTAGGTATTGATACAACGATCATTTTGATGTATAGAAAAAGGTCATGGGTTCAAAGGTCAAGGTCACAGATGTGAAACATTACTGAAATGGTTAATTATCTCGAAAACTATAAACTTTTTGTATAGGCATGTATATTAGAATGTTGTAGGTATTGATACAATGATCATTTTGATGTATAGAGAAAGGTCATGGGTTCAAAGGTCAAGGTCACAGATACGAATTAATACCGAAAGGGTTAATTATCTCGAAAACTATAAACTTTTTGTATAGGCATGTATATAAGAATGTTGTAGGTACCGATACATAGATCATTTTGATGTATAGAAAAAGGTCATGGGTTCAAAGGTCAAGGTCACTTATGCGAAACAATACCGAAATGTTTTATTGTCTCGAAAACTATAAACTTTTTGTATAGGCATGTATATTAGAATGTGGTAGGTATCGATTCAATGATCATTTTGATGTATAGAAAAAGGTCAAGGTCACAGATGTGAAACAATACTCAAATGGTTAATTATCTTGAAAACTATTAACTTTTTGTATAGGCATGTATATTAGAATGTTGTAGGTATTGATACAATGGTTATCATGATGTAAAGAAAAAAGTCATTGGGGTTTAGTATTTATGTTTTCTTTAAATCTATCAGCTAGCCATTAGTTATCAGGTGAGCGTATCAGGCCCATGGGCCTCTTGTTTATTATCTATGTGTACTTTAATTTGAACTGGTGTTCTTAAAATACCAAGTTAAAATTCAACAACATAAAGACATCTGTCTTGCCACTAAAAAGTTAATGAATGTGATGATGTCCTGATTAACTGTACAAAATTGTTTACCTTCTGGTTTCCCCTTATTGTTTGTCAATGGATATCACATCCCAGTCGTAATTATATCACTTATATCACAATGTCAACAGACTCAACAGTTAGGTGCTAGCTCACCGAGACAGTACAGCTAAGATAGGGAGGACATTAGTTCGAACCCCAACTTGGGTCTGACTAAGATTTGAAAATAGATACTGACTGTCCTTTCGCCAAGCACTCAGCATTTTGAAATGAAAGTTACAAGGTCCCTCAGAAGAGACGTAACGAACGATGCCCAATGTCAAGGCAGTTTTGGCATGACAAAGAACTCTCCCTGTACCCCGAGTGCACTGCAAAGGTAAAAATTTCTGCCACTTCACCTATGTCTCGATATAAGTGAAATATTCTTGACTGGACATAAAGCACCATTCAATCAATCAAGACAGTAGCTTTAAAGATTTTTGTCCCATCATGACAACTTTTAGTGGACTGAATTATCTCTGTCGTCAACAGAAGTAATTTGGTCTAAATTTTTAGGTGCTAGCTAATTGAGACAAGTTATGGAGATTTTTTCACATATTTTAACCTCTCACTTGGTACAGAAAAAATAAGCAGCAATATGAATGAAGTGATATGTATAAGGTTAAAGTTTGATGCAAGAACGCGGAATCCGATTTATTTCGGTTTTCTATTCTAGCTTTTAACTGATCGGACTTTTTTCTAAGTTAGAGTCACATGATACAAACATGTCGCCATCCGGAGGAAGCACAAGTACTCAGAATTTGACAAAGTCTGAGAGTATAGCCAGCATTGGGAACAGATCTGTACAGCAGGACGGCGGTTATAGAACGTACAAACGGAGATGGTTTATACTGTTAGTTGTGATTTTGTTGAATCTGTCAAATGCCATGGTAAGTTAGTCACTAAAAAGTCGATAATTCGGGGTGTGGATCGAAGTTCCTCGGTTGTCTACCACACATTCTTTATTTTCTGTAGTGTCGAATGTGTGATTTCTTCTCCGGTATAATACAGGGCTAAATTTGGAGTAACAATAAAGTCATCTTGGTGCTAGGGTCAGTCTGATTACACTGTTGTGGCCATGACTAGATGCTACGACAATGATAACCGGTAAATATGAAAATAAACGATGGCAAAAGCCCTTGTATGGTTAGGTTGTCATTAATACCAAAATGTTCAAGTCTGTTTATTATGACAGATTTTGGAATACGTTCTGACTCAAAATTTGAAAGTAGTTATACACAAAATCACACCTTTACCATCAAACACCCAACAACTAACAAGACCTACACAATGCTTATACACGGTGGCATACAGACAATTACACAGAGTCAAAGACTATTGCAGATACTCATTCTTCCCTCTGGCAATATAACAATGGAACAAGTTACCAATTGACATCGCCAGCTGTCATACCTTGTTTCATTCAAATCAACAATGAGTCAGCTGTCACAAAACCATAACACTACTGGTTTTAACCTCACTTCTCTTCTTTAACTGGATATGTACAGTGAAAGCATAATTTAATAAATGATGGCAGACTCACTGCTAACTGAATTTTACTAAATTCACTACTGTTTGTTTACCCTATTTCTGAGAAAGCAAAAACGCAGGTATTTTCTAGATTTTCAATAGCACTGATATAAATCAATAATTCATTGACTCGCATGAGCCGAGTCGTTACTAAAAATCTCGGGTTTGGCTCCATCCTTGCTTTATACATCATTTTAGACGACAAAATATAACTTGGGTGGGTATTTACAATGGTAATTTTTTCACTAAATGGTGGGGCATTATATGTTACGCAGGGTTTTACGGGACGCGCAATTTTGCATTTTTTACGCAAAATAAATTATGTTGGATGCAAAAAAAATATTATATGCGTTCAGAAGGACGCAAAAAATATGTAAACCAATTTGAATTCAATGGGAAAAGGTGTTTGAAATTCTGTTAATATAGACAAGGATTTTTCGAAAACCTTCTAAATTTTTGGAATTCCCCGTGCACTAAAAATATATTTTTGTGTAAAAATAGTACTCGTAAATTTCCGGCAAAATTTTGATTGGCCGTGGTGGAATTCGCTTTGAATCGGTTAGACACGTGATGTCGATGTCCTTGACATCAGTAGCTTGCATGGCTAAACGGCAAAAGCAATTGGCGATTTTCTCAAGTATTCACCAAAAGAAAAAGAATTAAAGACAATTGATTCAGAACCTGTGCATTCGGGCTCGTCTGACTTGACATTTAAATAAGAAAACAAGGGTTTTTAACACCATAGTTAATGCAATGTCCATGGGTGAAATACAATGCACAAAAAAGTGATGGCGTGTGATTTATGCATCGAAAAACCATGCATTCACAGTCGGTTGTAACAATTTTCAAAATTCAACATTATCGCAACACCAGGACTATAGATAATCACAATTATATAATTAGTACTTTTAATTTAATTCAGTTACGGGACCCACATTTGTAGGTTTGGACCTCATTTATTTTTTTATTAGAGTCCAAAAAACCCACATTTTTGAAAAGTTGTGTAAAACCCTGTGTTACGTAGTGATGATTGAAGAGTTTACTATTTAGGCACATTAGTGCAGTTCAAGAACAGGTTGATTTTGGTATAAATGGGATGACCTCAATTGATTTAATAAATTAAGTAAGTGAAATACCTATCTACATTTTCAAACTTTGAAAAGTTGATGTAAATCAAAATTTTTAAACTTAGCCCAACATATGAGGTACCCTTGTTTGTAACCCGCCCAACTTTTGGGGTACCCTTGTTTGTACCCCGCCCAACTTTTGGGGTATCCTTGTTTGTACTCCTTATGCACCTAGGTAAATAATTAATTATTTCATCATTATTACGTCACACAAAAGACACCACCATTTTGTAAAACTTTTAACATTGAAAACACCCTTCCAAAATATGTTTTGGTTTATTGATGGAATTATAATTCATGGATTAAATTGAAATCAAGATTTTTAGCAACAATTCTGTGAATGAAAAAACTTAATTATTGATTTGTATCCATTTCACTGAAAATTAACAAAATATTTGCATTTTTGCTTTCTCAGCATGTTACAGTATTTAAAGATAGACAGAAAAGCTAAATCAATTTGAACCTGTATTCAATAGTGAGAAATAATGTAAATAAAAGCTTGCTACCTTGATTCCTTTGAAATTTTAATGAACTTGTAGTCTAAACACATTTCAAATTTTACTTCATTGGCTTTGTAAGTGTTATGTGATAAGTTGAAAATTCTGCACTCATTAAGCAGAATTCTGTAATGATTATCAGAGAACATTCCTGCATGATGTGTCAGTGTTTGATTTTCAGAGTTCTGATTTAATTATAACTTTGTCTAAAATTGTTATAAAAAAAAAAAAAAGACAAAATAATGGACACATATTTTCTAACCTGTGACATCCTTATGCAACAATCAAAATATTTTAATTTCTTTTATTTAGATATGGATTACATTTTCACCAATTGCCGACTTGACTACGGTCTACTTCAAAACAAACGCCTTCAATGTCAACATGTTGTCTATAGTATTTATGATCGCTTCAATTCCTTGTGGATTTATGGCTACATGGCTGCTGGATACACTCGGGTTAAGAGTTAGCGTAAGTATCAAATTCAACAATCTCTACTTGTAGATAGTGTTCCCTTTCACTACTGACTGCTAATAGCTAAAAAATGATGCAAATTTGTCTAACTGAAAAAATATTAAAATATTTTATAATGAAATATAGTGTCGGCTGTAATAATGAGTATAATTGTTACCATATTTTACTTTTCCTCCTATCCATATAGGAACCCTTAGACTGTGATCTGGTCAGGTGTGAAAAATTTGGTGAGCATTAGCTGGTAGGATGTGAAAATTTGTGGCAAGTTGAGTTAGAAATTGTTTTAATTGACTAGGTATAAAGGCAGAGCAATTTAGTTATTGTGATAATCCATGTTAAAATTGTTGGTTTGACATCATTTTGTTAGTATTTTTATCAGTAAGTCTTTTTATTCTCCAGATTTTGATAGCAGCATGGCTTAACTTTATTGGATCACTGTTACGGAATGTCAGCACATTTAATATACCAGTAGACGCTAAGTTTCCTGTACTGATGTTAGGACAGACAATAGCAGCATGTGCTCAGCCATTTGTAATGTTTGCACCAACAAAACTAGCAGCATTATGGTTTCCTGATAGCCAACGAGCTACTGCTAATATGCTGGCCTCTATGTGTATGTATAAAAGTTAGCAAGGGAGTGAGTGAGTAAGTAAAACAGTTTATGAATGAATGACCAGACGTAAAAAATAGTTAAATAGATAGACAGCGATTTTGTTTGCCTAAAATTACTACCGAATAAAGGTATATGTACATGTAGTTTCCCCTGGAGAAAAATGACTAAATTTTCCCAATTTGACCAATAAAATTCCCAAAACAACAGCTACATATATACTAACAAATTAAATCTAGTTGTCTTTACCCACAGAATGTTTAGATATAGCCACAATATAACATCTTTACAATGAGGATCCTAAGCTATTGCCAGCATGTAATGCAGTTTGCTGTATTTGAAAGAACTCCAAATTTTTCCAATTTCAAAGGCAGAAGGTAGTTTTTAAAAAATGTTACAAAATCACTGATAGATGAAGTAAATAAGTAATTAACTAAGGGAGGTTATTAATGAGTGAGTGAATGGACCTCGGTATAAAACACCAATTTTAAAGTAAAGCGTGGAGGCAGAAACTGACTTGATATTTGGCATCTGTGGTGTTTCAATCATGTATGATTTAACAATTTCATGGAAATATGCTGAAAATAGATTACAATTTTCATGTTTAATTTATAAGGTGACTGTTTTCTGGACAGAAGATGACTTCAGAAATATTTAACCAATTTTAATATTACATGTATATGGTACATGTATGTAGCAGCATTATATAAATACAAAAGTCAGTGATATTCAGCTTATCCACACAGGAGTTATTGCTTTTTTATAAAAGCAAATTTAAAACACAAAAAAAAACAAACTGATATAGATATTTATATGTTGTATCAAGTACAAGTACATGTAATAAGTGTGTTTAGCTGAGTTGTTTGTTTGTTGTAGCCAATCCTCTTGGAATACTTCTGGCAAATGTGATTGTACCCGCTATAGTCAATGGATGTGAAGAAAGCCAAATACCATTATCTGTAAGTAAATCTGCGACAGTATAACACAGTACCAGTAAAACTGGATTAATGAGCTGTATTGTGGTTATTACAGCATGATTAAATATAAATAATGTGTATCAGCAAAATAAAAGAAAATCCAGAAGATATGAGTTCTGTAACTTATCTTCTTTGATAGTATTGTTCTCCATCAGTGAAATATTTACAAATCATATGTTTTACCTGACATGTACTCTCAAACTATAATAACAATGCATAAACAACATGACATTATCACTCATGTTAGAGTCATTTCAGAACTTGAATGCATTTAGAATGCAAGAGATGGTACTAACACTTAATGTTATTAAATGCTAGCTATAGGGAAGACATATGCTGTTTAATGTAACTGGTTTTAAAAGATAGGCTAAATGGTTTTGGATATCTTTAATCCTTCAACATATCCAATGATTTGTTGGACTTTTACGCTGCTTTTATACAGAGCTGCATATGTATCTTGACAATATTTGATTAGTTATTAACTGTTAACTAGACTACTGTAAACATATTTAATTTCGTGTGTATTTATAAAAACATGTAAAACAAGCGACCGCGAAGTAAGCGGAAATTAGTACACTGCGAAAATAAATACGTTTACATTATCTGCATCTGCCAGATATGTTTTTAGCTTATTGACGGTAATGTATCTGATGCCCAATATGTACTGATCAAGCAGTTGTAAATATTTATCTGTTGTTTGGTTATTATCTGTTACTATACCTTACCATATAACGGTAGGATAAGAATGTAGAATGGTATAACTGGTTTATGTCCTGTCATTTATATTGTGACCAATATGGTAGAGGAAACCAGAATGCCAATTGAAAAATGCAACCTCATTAAGTGAACTGATAAAGTGGCATTGAAACCTAAGCTTTTGGTCATCTAAATAGGGTTGATGCAACATATAATCATGTATAATTATTTGTTTCAGTTATGGGTGATCACAGCACCTTCAGGATTTGTGACACTTATGGCAACATTTGGTGTCTGCAGTTCAGTACCTCCAACACCACCAACAGCCAGCGCTGACGAAGCCTCGGAACCATTCTTAGCAGGACTAAAAAAAGTAATACAATAGATCCAGTATTATCTGAATACTTAATTCTCTGTCACCTAGGTAAACCAAACAACTGAGTTGAAAGAAAATTACACAAATTTTATTGAAGACTCCATAGTGGTTAATTTGATAAATACCTCCAATAAAACTAGGGATCATAAGATTTTCTCATTATGGTTCGTAAATTGAGTTACTGGGTAAAATGCATGTAGTTATATGGTTCTATGCTATCTCTTCATCAAACATTTTTGTGAACCTTTCTGTATCAATAAGTTTACTACAGATGAAACCTTTTCAATAGTCTTACCTTGTTTGGGCATAAATTATAATTAAAGTGCAGACTCTGAAATCACAGAGCCTCTCACTGACTATTTGAATTTTTATTGGGACAGTACCTAGTGTTAGAAAGTTTAACAGTTCTGTTACCTTAGGGTTGGCAGTTTTCTCCGGGTACTCTAGATTCCTCCACCATTCCAGAACTGACTGCAATGAAATAAATGTATCAATCATGTTAGGACATAGAACACTTATGTTTTAGTACAAGAGACAATTACTCCACCACTTCACTTCACTCATGTGTCATAGTGTTATTGAATGTCTTATGTGTGTCACATGTTTTATATTTTCAGATTGCCAAGAACAAGAACTACTGGGTGTTAAATTTTGTGTTTGGTATTGGGTTGGCCATGTTTACCGCTCTGTCTTCATTGTTAGATCAAATATTATGTCCAAGAGGATACACCAACGTAAGTACATTCACATACTCTCCAACCCCTCCCCCAGAGTTAGCTCTCAGATATCTCTCAGATATTTCATACACATACCCCCCTCCAACATAGAGAGCTTGTTTGTTTGGATATATCAGATAGGTATAAGTGTAGTTTCACAATAAATCTGTGTTTGTCACAATGCTACATATTTTTTGCAGACATACATTGTATTGTTACCAATGATTATAGAAAGCACCCATGTTACAATTTCTTGGAATAGTTTTATTTTTATGTGAAAACAAATTATTAGATTGCTTATCAGGGGAAGACAAAATCCATTGCCTGAATTTTTGTTGTCACACAAGTGTTTTAAGGCATCAAAGTGGCAGAGATAACTTACTTGCTGGCAGAGATAATTTACTTGCTGGCAGAGATAATTTACTTGCTGTAACTATGAATACAAACCATTTTTGAGATTATCACTGGTAATTAAAATTAAAATCAACTTTGAACTTTTAATCTTCTAGTAAAATTATGATTTGTAAAATTCTTGTCTTCTCATGCAAAATGAAACTTTAAAGAATAAAAAAAATAAAACCTTGTACACATTTTTATAGGATTTTGCGGGTCTGTGTGGTGCACTGATGATTGGTGCCGGAATTGTTGGTGCAGTTATAGCAGGATTGTTTGTAGATAAAACAAAAATGTTTGAAGAGGTTGTTAAAGTTTGTTTTGCATTTGGTGTTATATCAGGGATTGCTTTTACTCAGGTAAGTTAACAGTAAGGTGAACCTTCAGCATTTATAGGTCATCCAAGTCAGGCTAAGGGTGACCTATAGTCATCCTCTTTTGTCTGTCATCATCATTAAAAATAATTGTGAAAAAAAGTTCCACTTACATGTATATTTTATATAACCACAAAGTACTTGTAGTGTAAAATGTATGTTTCCAGTGACACAGAATTAAGTTTTACCATAGAATATCTCTATAGATAGTTTTAAACATTGAACAGTGAACCTCCTGTGTTTTTTGGTCGCCAGAACCACAGGCTCGTGGCAATTCTCTTTTGTTTTTAGTCATTATCATAAATTGTTTTTGTCAAAAAAATTTCTTTTACATATATATTTATTTTATATATCAAATATTTTGTGTAAAATATGGTAAAATGTATGTGCCCAGTGACTTTCATTAACGTAGAATATAACTTTAGCTAAAACAGTATAAACATGGTGGTGTTTACAAGGACAGTGAAGCTGATTATGAGGTAATATGTCATCATATGTATAAGTCAACAAAATCAAACCTTATTCAGTCATTTGATTGTTTTGAAAATTATGCGAAATATGCTGCCTCAACTGACATTGACAGTGGGACATTTACATGTATATTGTATATACATTATATATGATTACATATGGTTGTATGTACATGTGACACTTTGAAGGAGCATGACTCTATACATAGCTGTGACTGTAGGATTATTTTACATTTCTTATTACAGGTCTCTCGTCTAAGAAACATGGCCATTCCGATAGCTACCACTGTAGGACTATTTGGTTTCTTTGGATTTGCAATTTATCCAATTTCCTTAGAACTGTCTGTGGAAATTACTTACCCAGTCGCTGAGGCAACAAGCTCAGGAATGATGGTCATCTCAGGGTATGTAGGAATTATTTATGAATCTGCTAGTTAATGTCCGTTTATCTGTCCACAAATATTTTGTGGTGGGAACTGGGGTATTACTGTCATGTTTTAATTTAGCCAAATTGCTACTTTTTATCTTTATTATTTCCGTCTCCTAAAAAAATGCTATTTGTTAATGTTTTTGCACCAAATTTTTCACTAATTTTATTATAAGGTAGTTTAAAACAATTGAATCTTTTAATACTGGTTTGAAAAATTTAAAAGAATTTGTTTGAAAATCGTCCTAGTGTTTTAAACTTTTAATCAAGACAATAAAAATTTATACAGCAGAATAGAACTACATTTAGGAATATTTTGTTGCAATTAGTCGCAGAGACGACATTTTTGTTGCTTTTCATTTTATTGGCTCCTAAATTTTTAGTGTTGGCTAATTTAGCTGCCACATTTTTAAAGTAAAGGTAACCCTGGGATCTATCATATGTCCACTGTTCTTCTACCATGTGTAAAGAATTTGTAGTGGAGTTTTATCTTGTTTAGTGGATTGATTTATGGATGTATTCTCATAGGAGTCCAAAATTTCTTGTATTAAACTTTTTTCTTAACCTAATATTTGGAAGAATGTGACTGTAATATGGTGATTGATAAAGAAATAAACAATTTGGCACCACACTAATTTAATGCTCATGTAATATAAACATGATAAATGTTTCCCTTTTTGTTGATTTTTAAAATTTCATCTTTTTTAACCATTACTCATTTTGGGGCATTTTTAAAAAGAGATCACAGTTTTTCAATTAAAGAGCCCTGCAGTTGACACAGCATTTACTTAATCTGTTAACATGTTATCTATCTTGTTACAGGCAGATACAGGGTATTGTGTATGTACTACTGATGCAGTTTTTGGCTCAGGATTTACCAGCATCAGAAAAGTTGCTAGAAACAGGCTGCACCCAAGGTAAGATGTCCATTCTTAGATGTAATATTTTCTCTGAGTCTTTATGAGACTTTGTAAGGAAGATATTCTGGAAAAAAGCTAGATCAGGTTTTCAAATAGGCCATTTTATGTTGATTCATAGAAGAATAATGTTAATACTACAAAGCTTACATTGTTTAGAACTTACTATAAACCCAGCTGGATACAAATCATTCTCAGGTAAGTATCCAGGACTTGTTGTTCTTTAACTACCTGGTTTTAATCAATAATTAGTCAAAGACTGACAAAACATCTTTGTAATGGGAAACTGTCAAACAGTTAACTGATGCGATTCCATATCTAGTGCAAATAATAATTCAACATAAAAGGGTTTGTGATCAATCTTCTCACAATTGAATGCGATAAGATAGAAAATTTTAATATAGGAATGAAGTTAATTTTTCTTTTTGTTATGGAAATATGAAAAATATTGGACATTTTGCACACTGAATAATTCGCATAGCAAATTATGTTACATGCACAATGTCCAATTCTTTAATACTTCCATAACAAAAAAAAATTAACTTCATTTCTTGTAATTCAATATATTGAAATTTTTTCAACAACAAATCAATCTTTTAATTCACAAAATTGCTGTAGGAAGTAAAAAATAGCAATTCTATTGGGCAGGAATTCAAATGCCTCTGTGGGTCATCCATAATAAGATAATGTCACTGAGAGCCAATCCATTCATGCAAACGTAACAGTAAAATATGACCAATCAAAATGCTTGAAACAAAAGAGAATTTAATTATAAATTTATAAAAAAAACTGCTATAAGATAAAGCTGTAGTGACTAACATAAGGTTATTGTATATGATGTTATTTATTTCTAGGCTGTAACAGTACAGCAGGTAGTGATACTGGATTTACACCGCAAGACTGGACAAGTATGTATATATATATACATGTGTGGAGGATTGATTGATTGACTAGGGTTTTTATCTCAGTCAAGAATATCATACTTATATCAAGACAGCACTAGCTATAGGTGAAGTGACAGAAATTTTTACCTTTGCAGTGTGTTTAGGGCAGTGTTCTGGGAGAGTTCTATAACTAGAAAAAAAGTCAAAATGATAAACAGATATTGAGATCACTGACCATTTTAGATGGGGTGGGTGGGTGGGGTAATTATGTTTTATGCCCTTTCAAGATTCTTTCACTTACATCGAGCTGGTTTGTTTTGTGGATGAAGGAGACAACAGTGTTTTTCGTTGACACCCTGATCCCTGTATTTACATGTCATTAAAATGGTATATTTTTACATCAATAATAATTATTTTTATTTTTGTCCATTTAGCTCCAAATCTAGGTGTAAACATTATCTCAGCATTAGGGGCAGTACTTCTTATACTCTTTCTGAAGGGAGATTATAAAAGGTTAAAGGCAGAAGAGAAGATAATGGCCCAGCGGATCTTACAGACAACTATAGAAATCAAAGTAGACGCAACACAGGAAAATACTGATGTTATTGGTTGATGGGCTGAGCTATGTGTGACAGTAAACATTCTAA
The DNA here is from genome assembly GCA_021292105.1 of Anadara kagoshimensis. Taxonomy (NCBI): domain Eukaryota; kingdom Metazoa; phylum Mollusca; class Bivalvia; order Arcoida; family Arcidae; genus Anadara; species Anadara kagoshimensis. The sequence goes on from CM037857.1 coordinate 51,594,396, forward strand.
TACAGTGCTGTATATGTATTAATTTTAGAGGTGTACTAACTTTAGTGATATACATAGTAGTACCATGGTGCTATTTTAAATACCCTGCCAAATTAAATATGATAATAGTGTATAAAGTGATGTATATGGATTTGGATGAATTATAATTTGTACTAAAATTTGTACACACTAAAATGGGTATATTTACAGTATCTAATTGTGAGACAATATACAGTGAATCCTCTATATAAAGAACACCTGCCAGGGACACTATACACAGGTGGTCTTTATATGGGGTGGGGTAGTTATTTTGTGTAAAATATGAAACAAGAGAACCTTAAAACAATGTTCATAACTTACAGGTGCTATTTATATGGAGGCTCTTTTTTGTAAAAAATATTTGACCCAATGCTCCATCAGGCGAGATGGAATTATGTTAAATCTATTTTTTTGTAACAAATATTAAACAAACCAGTGTCTCCTAGTCTGAGAATGTTTGTCAGTTCACTAATGAGGATCGATGGTTACTTAGTGTTTAGATAAGTCTGTTTTTATTCAGACAAATAAAAATCTTGTTAGGAGACTGAAATCAGCAATCTAGCTGACAAACGTTCCACGTGGGGTTTGTATCATTGTAGCTCACCTGTCCAATAGGCAGCATAATGTAAAAACATCTTTGTTGACAGGGAAATATAATTTAAATACTTTTAATAACATTTAATGTATTCAACCGATTCTGTTTGTAAGATTCATTAAAATTTGATTTAAAATGTAATTTTAAAATGCCATCATGTTGATCTGTCATTGTCATATCAGAATACAGAACAAAGATAAAAGATCAAAATACAATTTGTATCAATCCTTAGTTGATTCTGTGAATGAACAAAGGTAGACAGGTACCGCCGTGTTTGGTTGAAGACAGGTTCCCATGTACAGAAGTTGCTTTTTAAAGACAGGTTCCACTGTACATGTATACTTATTTGCCTTAATTTTAAGGAGCACATGAGTTTTTTTTATCTTAAGTGTAATCATGAAAGAGTTAGTTTTTTACCAAGTAGATTAACAATGCATTTTTAGATATAGACGTTTAATGTATGTAGTTATATACTAGTACTGTGTGTACCTATTTTTATAAATTGGCTATAATTTCTGTGCAATTTAATCAACATAAATGTCCCAATGACACAAATGGTTTTGTTTGGTGCAAAAGTGCTGTAATGTGTGTGTGTGTGTGAGAGAGAGAGAGAGAGAGAGAGAGAGAGAGAGAGAGAGAGGGTTGTGCAAAAGTGCTTTAACTTTATTATGTAAATGAGAGAAAGAGAGAGAGAGAGAGAGAGAGCTCATTACTTGCCATTATTTGTTTTCATCTTAATTGATTTATGTTTAATTTATTATTTTAATTTTGTTAATTTGATCTATGTTACTTATGATATACACTGTCAGGTATAATGATTTTGATACTTATTTTTTATTAATTAATTACCTGTACAACAGGTGATTGTGATATATAATGTGAAATTGTGAATACAAACCAGTTTTCAGTGAATAAATTGTTTGTGGTATTCCTATGTCCAGGGATTTGTTACCTCTGAAATGTTTTTGTGATCACAGTGATAAACTATTTTGGGGGTTTATTTGATTGTATGTTACATTTTTGTAATATGTATCTATATGATGTAAATGGTCATATTTGGTCTCTAAAATTGAATGATAAAGAGCCAACATGAAACAAACATGTAGATAAAAATAGATTTTAGTACTTAAATACATAGTAATTATGTAATAAAAAACTATGTACCTGGTACTGATTGGATTCTACTGCATTTTTGATCACATGAAAATCATTTTAGTTTCTGGCATTTTAGCCCAACTTTGACACATATTGCATCTTGGAAACTACAGAGCATATATGACAACCAACTTCATATATATACAAAACTTCTGTGTACTGCCAAATTAATTGTATAAGTATTAAGTCGAATGTGCTTATACTTTGAACAGTGAGTAACTGTAAATTGTGGCAAAAAATAAAATAAATTGATGAAATATGCTTATAATGTCATGTTTATGCTGTCATAATGACAATTTTGTTTTTGATTAAAGTAAAACATTCCCTCATATTTAAACCACAAATTAAAGAGCAATTTAAGCTGTCAATTAGGGCAATTCAATACCGTGTTATCATTTATACAATTGGCATTTTTCTGAAAATTTAGAACATTTACTTAATTCACGGCAGTCCATGACACCAGTGTATCATTACACCACAGTCTTTCAATATCATTCCATGTGAACATATACTGGTATATCATTTTTCTATTAAATGAAAAAATAAAATAAAGGTTTTTTATTACAGTAATTGTTTAGAGTTTTATTTATAGAGTGAAGCTTGCATGATTAAACAGGCAATGAAGTGGTCAATATTCCTCAGGGACTTTTCACAATTTAAATTTGTTTCAGGAACCTTGAGACCTTGAGAATGTTTATTGAAAAAGTTCAGATTTGCATTTTTAGCTAACCTGAATGAATGCTCAGTGTGAACTACTAAAATAATTTTGTCTGTTGTCCGTAACCTTTTCACTTCGACTTCTTCTCCAGAACCAGACAAGAATGTTTGTGAAGTTGTTTGACCTTAACTCACATTCAAGATCACACTAATCTGAAGTGCATCAAAATTTTTAACCATTAAGAACCAGCACAGCCAAGATATAGTCAAGCTTTAGTTATAGTATAACTACACAAAGTACATGTAATTATTTACATCTCAGTGAATATTATTTCACTTTAATTAGGTTATCAACTACCGTTGATGAAAATGCAAAAATTTGTATCAATGCAATGCCCTTTTCACATAAAACTGCTTGGTTTACATTGTATGACAAACCATTCCTTCTGTCAATTGCAGCATCAAGGTCTGGGCTAAAGAATCCAGGTCAGTTTATATATGGATGGTCTGAATAATGTTTTACTTCCAAGCCCCAATCATTTAACTACAGTTGGTAGAGTGCTCGCTCCGTAAGTGGGAGGTTGTGGGTTCGAACCCCGGCCGGGTTTGACCCAAGACTTGAAAGTGGGTAGTGACTGTTCTGTCGCCAAGCACTCGGCATTACGAAATGAAAGTCACGGTTCTTTCGGATGGGAACTTAAAATAAACGAGGTCCCCTGTCACGGTGGGCTTGGCATGCTAAAGAACCCTGCTGTATAATGCCATCAGCGCAACGCACAGGCAAAATTTCTGCACTTTCGCCTATAGCTGGCGACGTCTCTATATAAGTAAAATACTCTTGACTGGGACGTTAAACACCATTACTCAACTTCAATCATTTCACTTTAGTCGATCAATTCTATGAAACCAAAATTCTTGGAGAAAACCATGAACTTTTGGGAAACTTTCAGGATCTGCACTTGTTAGGAATCAAACACAAGGGACGAGAGGCAAGAGAGGCACTATGATCTGTCATTAGGTGCTTAAAATCACTCGGTCAATAAGAACCCCACTTGATAAAAGAACAAGATGTCTTATATTGTAAATACGTCTTGATAAAACCAAAACATGTAACCATCCTGATGATTCCAGTATAAAGCTGTATATGACCGAGTATATATACATGTACTGGGTATGTGTAATTAAAATTGTTGTTGAATGTTGCTTAACGTCGCATCAGCAATTTGTCAGTTATTCACAACAAGAACTACTTTATTAATCTCTATGGATTAATGAACAAGTCCATGTATGCATGAGAAGTATGTGTTTTATGGTCTGCCTTGTACTAGGGCGCACTTGGGGTGACTTTACCGTGCTAGCTCATGGAGTCAGTATGTTGCAGACAAGTGTACCACTCACCCAGTCACATACTGACACTGGGTGAACCAGTAAAGGCCAACAGCAAGGAAAAAATTTACTTTTCCACATGTGGTCTGAGCAGGACTCTAACTCAAAGTGGTGAGAGACCCTGGATTTGTAGACTGACACATTATCCATTAGGTCACTACGGCCCTGTGTGTAAGTAACAGAGTACAAGAGTGGGGTGATGTTTTATGCTCTAGTCAAGATTATTTTATATATATTGAGGATATCAGTTCTGGAATGATTTACATAACCTGAGAAACCAATGAAAACCACTGACAAGCCAACTTAAAAACTTTCTTTTTTGGAATCAGCAGGAATGAGGGTTATTAATAGTATGTATAACTAAAATTAAATTGTGACAGGTTCAAAGTAAAATGTATAAAAATGTCATAAGTGCTTAAACTATTTGGTTTGTTATTTTATATCGGTCAGCCCTAAAGTGACAACGTGTCATGCCAGAAGATTGGCAAGCTCCATTAATGTAAAAGTAAAGGGAAAAATACAGGATCAGGCTGGAGATCAAACTGTGGACCTCATGCACGATAGTCAAGTGCTTTAACCAGGACCAAGTTGTTCAAAGCTTGATTAATTTAATCAGTGATTAGCGCGAATTTAAAACACCAATAAAACTTAACATATCATTATTGAATCAAGTTTTAAAATATTTTGTTTCAATTTGATGAAATTCTATTCACTTTTTGTGTTTTAAACAAAAAATTCACAAAATATTTCAATAATTCAAAACACAAATTTTGACTAATCAATTGATTAAACTAATCAAACTTCGAACATCCAGACCCAAACTGCTATATACATGTATATACATACATACTACTAGTAACTAAAAAAGTCAACATTATTTTGTTCATTTATTTAACATTTACATTTTTGTAGTTATATATTAAATGCATCCAAGTTTTTATAAATAAAATACTTTTAAGTACCGGTACACAGTACCTGTATGAATTATAAAACATTGTAAAATTATCCCAACCACCACAAGTTCCAATTGACCCTAAAGAATACAGTTTTACTTTTGAAATTATCCCAGTCACCACCAAGGGTATCAATCGATCCTTGAAAAACTGAATTTTAGTTGCAAAAAGAAACAATAGGATTAGTTCACCAGTGTGCCATTTGATTCCTGTTAACATTTGTGTGGAACTTTGCTTCCGGTAGTTATGGAAACTTTCCTGTCCATGTTAATGTCCTGGAATAATGTCATATGATTTATTACACGAATTCATATGAATTATACAATCTTTGGAACTTGCTACCTTTCTCTCTTCACATGATTCACTGATGTACCCCAATGAATAGTTTTGAATAGGGTCTGACCTGGGATTCTAAAGACCATCAACTCAACCCTTGAAATATGAAAGTCAAAAGCTAAAATGGAAGCACAAATTACACAATTAAATCTCACTTTTCTGACTGTTCTCTTGGTCTATACAGGTTTACAGAAAATTCTTTATACAATAACAATGAAAACAATTTATTTGCTGCCAAAGGTCCAGGTGAGATAAATTACAATAAAACATGCAACAGTAACAACCTTTATATAAAGACCACCTGTCTATACAGTAAAACCTGCTATAGCAATCACCTTTATATAAAGACCACTAGTCTGCAATAAAACCTGCAAGAGCAACCACCTCTATATGAAGACCACCAGTATATAAAGTCCACACTGATATACAGGTTTCACTGTACTTAGGTCTTGTCGGTAGTCTTTATATACAAATTTTATTTATAGTTCCAATTTCAATTAAATCTCCTTGGATATATTGCAAAACTTCTGAAAGAGATAGTTTGATCAATGATGATGGAAATTATGGGTTATAGATCTCTTGCAGTGATAGAACTCATTCCAGTTGGCTACATGAAGTATGTATCGTGTACTTCACATTTTTATATAACTATACTTCAATTCTCCTAGTAATGATGGTTAGGCTGTATAGTCTGGCGCATGCACATAACTGTTTGTGTACCATTATTTATTATCACATCATGTAGCAAACCATCTGATGAATTCTATAACTAATCATGGGCACCTCTAAGTTTCCATCATTGTTGATTCAACTTCCCCATGAACTGACAATATCAAAACATCTCAACAGTTGAAAAAATATCCTTAAACCATTATTGCGTAGGCTAAAATTTTCATTTTTAATAAGTCAACATTTACCCCAAAGAAACAGTAAATATAGGTCCATCTATCTACAGGCCTGAGGTAACTTTATTTTGGTTAAACATTCAACAACATTCGTGGATGCAGCATTTATAGATATTCATTCATTAAACATGTTCAGCTTACATGTACAAATTGAGGAATGGGAATGTTTTCTAACATATATTTCTAAGACATACATGTATGGACATAAACAAATGTACCTACATTTTACTAAAATCTAAATAAATGAGGATTGAAGTTATTGAGGTTACAATAATGTCAATACAATTTGTTGTTATTGTATTATGAACATCGTTCCAATTGTATTGAAATTCATTTATAAATTCTTTCATTCAATCATTCATGTTTAATAAACAAGTACACATCACTGACTTTTCCCACATTTGGGGAATTTCACCTTGGAAGTTGGAACATACAATCACGTATATACTAAACAGTACATGTACTCTAAGTTAATCTGAATACCCCTACCAAAATATTCTGACTTGGAAAACCATACACATAACTTAACAAAAGCCCAGTTCTGTATGTCCTGATCAATATTTCCAAACTGAAAAACTCCATGCATAGAATTTTTTATTTTTATCCAAAATATTTTTTGAAGAAAAAGTTATGCGTGTACATGTATTTCTAGATGTCCATACAAACAGTTTTCATATAAGAAATGAATACTAGTACATGTATTTAGAATCACTCTTTAGTAACAAGACAATGTTTCTGTATGCTTTGACTAATTTTCTGTATGCTTTGACCAATTTTCAGAGAGGCAAATATGTGAAAGAACATAATCTTTTTTGTCAACATGCTGCCATTTTCTGGATTCCCTGGTAGAATACTTTCAACCTTGTATATCTGTATATAAAACATGTCACCTTTAAATTTTCAGATCTTTTCTTACAAACAAGTCAATTTCTCTAGATAACCTGACCAATATTTTCCATCTGCTAATTTTCCCAAATGTTTGGATCAATAAATTTCACCTTGAGAAATCCATGCGTAGAATTATTAGCATCTTATAAATATTATATCACTTTTCTAATAAACCATCATTTTCCCCAACTGTCCCAACCAATATTTTTCACTTAAAAACCAGCTGTCATCTTTTTCTGCTGCTCGGACCAATATTTTTACTTGTGAACTCTGTGCATTGAGCATATATAGAATCACCTTCTTGATGAACAAGCCAATATTTCTGGATGTTCCTGCCAGAATTTTTCCCCGATAATGTCTGTGTGTAGAACCTGTAACCTGGGACTATATTTAGGTCCGTCTAATTGGTTACTAAATGATACAGATGTCCGTGCCATGCTGTTGTTCAATGTCAGTGAGGCGTTCGTATCATTCTGTGAAACTTCCTGTAAATATATAACAAAATAATGAGTTAATTGACTGAATGGAGTTGAAGTCCAAGCCAAGAATATTTCGCTTATATTGAGACATCACCAGCTATAGGTGAAGTACCAGAAATTTTACCATTGCAGTGTAATGTGCACCTACTGTGACATAGGTCATCAGTTTTTAAGGTTTCTTCTGAAGGACTCAACAAATTATGTAAGATTATACTGATAATTAGGGGAATTTAAGATAATAAACAGGCAAATCCTAGTGTGTAAAAGTTTTTCTATTGTCTACCTAAAGTTGGTGGTTTCTCGCTTTCTCCGCAATTCTTAAACTGGCTGCCCCAGTCTAAGTAAATGCATCTTGACAGAGGCACAAAACATTACTCTGCTTAATTCCATGTAATAAATTAACAAATCTACATAGCCTACATCAATTATAAAACTTAAAATCATTACCGAAATTCCAAAGACAATAATTTCCAGGGTTCAGTTATATAAAGCTACCGGTAGATTAGTTGAATAAATGATTACTGGTAACATAAATCTTCATGTTGGTTATACATGTTATATTTCATAAGATATAACATTTCGCTAAATTCCATAAGAAGTGACACCAACTTATTCTCTTATACACTTATTTTCATGTTGTAAGATGACAGTGAATTACATTACATTAAATTAAAACGTTCACATAGTTTATATATCCAATTTATTTTCTAAATAAAAATAAAATTAAAATTAAATTAATTTTAATTTAAAATTAAAAATTAAAAATAATTTTAAATAATAATAAATAATAATAAATATTATTAAATTTAATTTTAATTTTAATTAATTTAATTTTTTCCAAAATAGTTCTAATATTGAATTATTAGACAAAATAATAATGACAACCTTGTGGCTCAGTAGTAGAGCGTCTACCTAAATAGTAGGAGGTTGTTGGTTCCACTTTGTAAGACTTTATAATCTGAGATACTGCTTCCTCCCCTGGTGCTCAGCATTAAGAAGACAGAGTATTGATTATGTCACAAGTAGCTGACAAATTGTTGATGCGATGTTAAACAATATTACAACAACAATAACAAAATAATAAGGAAGACTTTTACCTTTTGTTTTATGATAATTGATCCTTTTCTGTGAACGTCCGGTTCATTGTTGTAGTTAATGTTAAACTCTTGATATAAAAGTTCATTTTTATCACTAGATAATGTCCCCTACAAGTAAATAAATAAATCATACAGAAAAGTGTATAATTGATAATGACTTTATCTGGACTTAAAATTCAGTGTATGATGGAAATTTAACTTGTTGTTGAGCTTATGTGGAAATTTGAAGTAGATCCATTTATCAAAAGGAAGCTATGAAATTTAATGTTTAAGATAAGATGACATCATGGTGATGCAATAAATATAAAGAAGGCTATCTAATTTTTCCGACATACTTTACCACAGAAAGAATGACCACATTCAACAACCAACTAAAATGTGCAGAAAAATTGTTTTGGCAGTGTGTCTTTCTTACATTAAGTCATTCTTGAGACTGGGCAGGTCCGTTTTCACAACCATTCCTTAGCTAAGATTTTTCTTAAATTAAGCAAATTTTGGTAATCTCTTTTAGAAGCTACTGATGAATATTTTCATCCAAACTTAATGCAAATGTTTTAATCTAGAAGTTATCTTAAAATTGACACATTAAATTTCTGAATACCTCGAAAATTACCAAAATTATAAAGATTTGACATTTTGCAAGAATTATGTTAAGGAAAATCTTAGCAAAGGAATGACTGTGAAACCAGGGCCAGGTGTCATACCCTTCTTACGTTAAGTCGTTCTTGAGACTGGGCAGGTGTCATACCCTTCTTACGTTAAGTCGTTCTTGAGACTGGGCAGGTGTCATACCCTTCTTACGTTAAGTCGTTCTTGAGACTGGGCAGGTGTGATACCCTTCTTACCTCAAGTTATTCTTTAGACAAGGCAGGTGTGATACCCTTCTTACCTCAAGTTATTCTTGAGACAAGGCAGGTGTGATACCCTTCTTACCTCAAGTTATTCTTGAGACAAGGCAGGTGTGATACCTTCTTACCTCAAGTTATTCTTGAGACAAGGCAGGTGTCATACCCTTCCTACCTTAAATTATTCTTGAGACAAGGCAGGTGTCATACCCTTCTTACCTTAAGTCTCTCTTGAGACTGGGCAGGTGCCATGCCCTTCTTACCTTAAGTCTTTCTTGAGACTAGGCAGATGTCATACCTTTCTTACTTTAAGTCTTTCTTGAGACTAGACAGGTGTCATACCTTTCTTACTTTAAGTCTTTCTTGAGACTAGGCAGGTGTCCTACCTTTCTTACTTTAAGTCTTTCTTGAGACTGGGCAGGTGTCATACCCTTCTTACCTTAAGTCTTTCTTGAGACTGGGCAGGTATCATACCTTTCTTACCTTAAGTCTTTCTTGAGACTGGGCAGGTGTCATACCCTTCTGTTGAACTAACTTCCAAAAACAGGTGTTATATAAATTATTTATATGACCTGGTAAAAAGAAGAAATAAAATCAATGTTAAACATTTTTTCCATTATGAAAATAAGGAATATCAATCCACTCATCCTGTATGTTTTTTGAAAATCAGTTATAGTTTGCCTTTTCATGTACCGGTGATCCTTAAACAAGAATCCTTGGGTCCTAAATCACTTATCTGAAGTAATCTAAAGTTTAATAACATTATAATCTCATAGAGCTGGTTTAGTAGCATTTGTAAGTCAATGTCCAGCATTTTCTCATGCAGGTACTTCAAGCAGTGTTTCTATAATTGAAGTGGGCTGTGCTGGTTCTTGATGACCTAACAATGTTAAGATATTAAAGTTTTTAATGCATCAGGTTTGCAGAGCTTAATGCACTGATGTTACTTATGAAGTTTCAAGCCTCTAGGCCATTCGGTGCATGACAGAAAGTTTTTAAGGTTAAATGAAAAGTTTATGGATTATGGAGGTAGCCAATGGACAATGGTCAATAGATGATGGATGACTGGCAAAAGAGCATTTAAATAGGTAAGTATTAGTCATGATCTTTAACACTAGGTGCCAATCCTGACACTTAAACAAAAAGTATAATCAATCAATGTGGATCCCAAAGACACCACCTGATACCTCTAAATGTTTGTGCAGTACTATTTTTTCAAATGGATACTGGTATGCATAATATTACAGTTTTGGATGATTGGTTTTCATTTAAACAAGAGGCCCATGGGCCTTAACGCTCACCTGTGATCTTTGAACCCATGAGCTTCATTCAAATATCAAAATGATAATTCTGCCAATATTCTAATATACATCCCTATACAAAAAGTTTATAGCTTTTGAGATAAATAATCATCTCAGTACTTGTTTGCATCTTGACATTTGAACCCATGCTCTTCATTCATATATCAAAATGACCACTGTGCCAGTACCAACAATATTCTAATATACATGCCTATACAAAAAGGTAATAGTTTTTAAGATAATTAACCATTTAGGTATTCATTCGCATCTGTGACCTTGACCTTTGAACCCATGACCTTCATTCATATATCAAAATCATCATTAGGATAATACCTAAATATTCTAATATACATGCCTATACAAAAGGTTTATAGTTTTTGAGATAAATAATCATTTCAGACTTTGTTCACATCTGTGACCTTGACCTTTGAACCCATAACCTTCATTCATATATCAAAATGGTTGTTAGGCTAATACCTACAATATTCTAATATACATGCATATACAAAAGTTAAAAGTTTTCAAGATAATTAACCATTCAGGTATTCATTCACGTCTGTGACCTTGACCTTTGAACCCATGACCTTCATTCATATATCAAAATGATCGTTAGGATGATACCGAAAATATTCTAATATACATGCCTATACAAAAAGTTTATAGTTTAAGAGATAAATAATCATTTCAGTACTTGTTTACATCTGTGACCTTGACCTTTGAACTCATGACCTTTATTTATATATCAAAATGACCATTGGGCCATAACCTACAATATTCTAATATACATGCCTATACAAAAAGTTCATAGTTTTGCAGATAATTGTGGAAGCGCGTGGCCTAGTGGTTAAGGCGTTGGACTCATGATTCGAAGGTCGTGGGTTCGATCCCTGGACCGGGCGATGTGTTGTGTCCTTGAGCAAGACACTTAATTTCACGTTGTTCCAGTTCACTCAGCTGAAAAATAAATGAGTACCAGCAAAATGCTGGGGGTTAACCCTGCGATGGACCGGCGTCCCATTCAGGGGAGAGTCTTGTACTCTCAGTCGCTTAACGCCACCGAAACCGGGATAAGCTCCGGCCTGATGGGCCTAATGGCTCGGGACAGATTTTAACTTTTTAACTTTTGCAGATAATTAACTATTTTGGTAAACTTGTACATCTGTGACCTTGACCTTTGAACCCATGAACTTTAATCGATATATCAAAATGATCGTCATGTCAATACCTACAATTAACCAAAAATCCTACATCATTATCACCAGAAATGTTTAAAAAATAGCATTTTTTATCAAAGGTCAAAAACTGGGACGTGACCTTGACCTTTGACCTTGACATCAATCGGAAGAAAATCGCAAGACAAGATCAACAGTGAAAACTCCATACAATTATCTTCAGCCATTATGAAGTTATAACAATAAATGTCTCATTTTAAAAATTACATAATTTCACGCAAAAAACGTGTAACCTATTTTTCGTCCAATTTTCATGAAAAACACAATTTTAGTGTATCTAGGTATCCTGAATCCAAATATCCAATCAAAATTTGCCTGCACCTTTTGGTTTCAGAGAAGAAGATTTTTTTGTCTTTTGGCTATTTATAGTAACAGCAGCCATATTGTTGGGCGTGGTCAAACCCCGAACACAATTTTTAACGCCTGTTACCCAGGCATAATAATCACCAAGTTTCATCAAATTTGGCTCAGTAGTTTTGGAGGAGAAGATTAAAATGTAAAGTTTACGCACGACACACGACGGACGACGGATGACGGATGACGGACGGTGATAGATAGCAATAGCTCATCTGAGCCTTTCGGCTCAGGTGAGCTAAAAATGTATGAAAGGAAGACATTTGATTATCAATAATTAATCATGACCTAAATGATAACTATGTTAAACTTACAATCAGCTTGTCTCCAACTGAGGTAGTCTCTGAGGTTTTGGTCTGTGGGATAGAGAACCACACGCCCGTCAAACGCTGGTGGATACTGTAACGACTGAGTGTTGAAGTATCTGGGCCAGTAAAACACGTAACAAGAAGTAAACAAACTCACTACATTGGACATTATCTTACTGAAAATAAAATAAAATGATAAAATACAGTAAAAGATCAAAATCATTATCATCTCAACTGAAATTTAACGAGACTCCAATTTTAAGGCTGTCAGTAAATGATTTATATATCAGTAATTTAACATAAATACTAGCTACAATGATAACAAATGCAATGAATTAACCTCCCCTAACCAGTTGGTACTTTTTGTGATTTGCACTTATGTTCAAAGGGCTCAAATGTTCTCAGGAAAATGAGAAAACTAACTTTGGTTATAATGATGTTCATCTACTTTCAATGTTGATGCTTTTCACCAAGATTTGTAAAATAGTTCTTCATATTATAGAATTATTCCAGACAAGATCAATTTTCAGCTGTGCTCAATCTATTAATTACTAAAACAATGTAACAATGGAAAGATCTGGCCGTGAATAGCTGAAAATTTGTTGATGCGATGTTAAACAACATTACAACAAACTACTGGTACATTAAAAATACAAGGAAAAACTGCAAATGACTCAAAACAATTTCTTGAAAAAGTATTAAATAGATAGTTGTGGATAGAATCTTGTAAGGCAACATATTTATGGCAAGGTATTATATATTGGAAATTTTCATTCTTTAAAATTGTATTATATAACGAACATGTACAAGGTGGTTTTACATTTACAAAATTTATGCCTTGACCTTTTTCTTAAAATTGTAATTACAATGACATAATAGTGTCATTTTAAAATTTAATTACAAATCCATTTTTAATTTTAATGTAACAATTTTACTCTCCAAAATTCACAGTAAATTTGGAAATTTGCCCAAAAAGTGAATGCAAAATACAAACAACTTGATTTAAATATCCAATATGACATATTGTGTTGTACTCACTGCCCTACTTAATAACACGTAAATCAAGATTAATTTACATAAATTTTCAATAATTTTAAGTTTTTTTACATTAAAAACTAACGTGTTACATCAGTATTGATGGCTTAACAAGCTGGAAATATTCCTAGTACACAACTGTTAACATTAATGATATAACTATACAACAAAACACAAGTAGACACTGATTACATCGGTAGGGTAGGTTATCACTGTGTTAAAATATTTCACACCCATTTTTTTTATTATGATTAATGTTATAATAATTTCTAAGTAATAAGTGAAAACTGACTAAATTTAAATTGATCTGTGAAAACTGAATGTTTTTGCTTGCATGAAGCTCATTCAGGTTTCACAAATTCCACTCAAACAGATCCTGGTATAAAGCAGTTCAATTGTCAGTTTGTTTGATAAAATTTTCCCCAGGATATATCACCCATTTCCTCCACCATCCAAAAACTAGCCACCTGAATACAAGTCATACAATTATGGACAATGTAACTAAGTCTGTGCTAAGTACTGGTAATCCTTATCCTTAATTCTAGATAAACTTCTAGGGCAGGAGGGAGATGGGAAGGGAGGGGAAAGGGAGGGAGGGGGACTTTGAAGTTCTAAGCAGAATTGAGATATTACATGATGTTTATCATGTTTATGTAGTATTTTAAAGAAATAAGACAGAGCAGGGCAAACATAGAAGATTTTGTGTTTAATGTTATGATAAAGAATAAGACCAGTATGTTTATGTTTGATATTTCTATTTCTGTTGGTTTTCAGGAGTATATGTAATGTTATGATAAGATATAAGATAAATCTATTTATTCTTGTTTAACTTTCACACTTTGGTTAAATCCTGGTTTTAGTTTTAAAGTTTGTATGTTAAATAATATTTATTGCAATGTTTGAAAATCTTCTTAAAATCAAACCTCTCCCGAGGCCACAGTGAGCAAGTGGTCTGACATGCCAACTTACAGATCACACTGCCTCTCACCTTCTAGATTCGAATACTACTCAGGCAGATCTTAAATGTGCTTAAGTTTGTTGTCAGTTCACTTAAGTTGATTGTGAATGATGGCAAATGTGAGTATGTGAAACCACATTATACACCCCTTCCCCCAGTTTGCAGAGTTTAATTTTTTAACCAAAATCATTTAATTATAATAATATGAGTAACAAAAACTGCATTTATACACGATAACTTTATTTAACACCTGCACTATTTTTTGTATATACCTGTACATTTTAACGGGGGATACATCACGATTACCGTCAATAGACACATTACTTCCCTGTCATTAAATATTTATGATCACATTTAAAAACGGTTTTTCAAATTTAACACCCGTTATTACCAATGAATAAATATTGCAAGTGACACAAAAATGACTCCATTTGACAGCAAAAACTTACCTTTTCTATACAAAAATCAATAGATATATTTAACAGAATACAAAAATATTGTAACAAGTCGAGGCCAACTTGAAGTATAAAACATGTTATATTTCATACCACCCATAGTTAGAGTAATGTTACAAAGGCCAAATGTAAACCTAGGGCAGCCCAGAGCTTAAGGTAAACAAGAGGACCAGATGTGGGTTAATTAAGACATAATCACAACCCAGAGCTCAAGATAAACACAAGTACACATCTATGTAGAACAGGTCCAATCATGATCAGGTTGGCCCATCAAATGACAACTGACAAGAACAGGTCCTCATGTAGGCCCATCAACAGCCAAGAACAGCCTGAACAGGTCTTATCATGGTTATAGTGGCCTATTAACAGAGTAGAACTGGTCCCAAAGTAAGCCCACCGTCTTCCTAGAACAGGTCACATCATGGTCTTGTAGGCCCATCAACTACCTAGAAAAGGTTTCATTATGATCATATTGGCCCATCAACTAACTAGAACAGGTCCTAAAGTAGGCCTATCAACTATCTAGAACATGCCCAATTGTGATTATGTTGGCCCATCAACTGACAAGAACAGGCCCTATCATGATTATATTGGCTCGTTAACTATCTAGAACATGCTAAATTGTGATTATGTTGGCCCATCAACTGACTAGAACATGTCCTATTTACATTATTACAATTAGTTATGAACACATACCTTCCTCTTCTGTTAAATACTGAGGCATTTTTACGAAAAACAAAACTATATTCGTCACTTTGTCCGTAAGACATAACAATATCTTTATATTCTTCCATAACACATTGTGCCGCCCTCGTCATTAAATTAAGTGCTCGGTCATCGTTTGGTTTTACAAAATGATGAACGTCTGTAAATCTGCAAAATTAAAATAAATAAAGTCATCAGTTACCTAGTTTACTTTGTGTATAATAGCATTGACAAAGTAAGGCAAAAATTCTAGATTTAATGTACATTCATTAATATCAAGTTAAAATTACTTAGAGAACACATTTTGAAATAGTTAGGCAATAAATTTGGAAAGAAATTGTTTACTGAAATAGAAAAAATAGCTTTTTAAAGAAGCATGAAGACCTTGTATTTTGTTCGTGTCTCATTTAAATCTACATTTTGTATTTTAATTTAAAATATTCATGTCAATAACTTCTAATTAACATATCCTAAGCCTTTCTATAGACCTTAACCCAATAATCATAAAAAATGTCATTATCCCAATAGTCATACAAAACTGTTTCAAAAACCCTCTAATTATATATAAAATTGGTTTAGACCTAACTCTGGTATTTTGACAAGTGTAGGACTGTAGAACTCATTAGTAGAGTGAATTGATCCACGGACATATACAATAAAGTCGTTATACTGGTAATAAATAATATCATACTTATACTCTGATAAAATTCACCTTGGAGTCCTGAAAACATTTTGTTGTCAAGTATGCATTGCAAAAATGTTAAAATCTAATTACAGGTACACAAGAATTTTAAATTAAACACATTTATGGTTCATAAAAATCAAGTATAGTATTCTCTTATTCAGACTGATAAGAAACTTTATTTTTATTGCATTTTACCAATTTTAATACATAAAACTGCAATAAAAAGACTTACATTTTCAGAGATATCAATTAAATTTTCAATTTTAAAATGTAAACCATAGGTCCTTTATATCAAAGTGTTTTATGATTTACTTTAACTTAAGGATACACAGAGATAAAAACTGGTTACAATGTCCCCCTAGACCACTCATAATTCCCACCCATTCTCCCTAATCCACTCATAATTCCCACCCATTCCCCCTAGTCTACTCATAATTCCCATCCATCCCCCCTAGTCCACCCATAATTCCCACTCATCCCCCCTAGTCTACTCATAATTCCCATCCATTCCCCCTAGTCTACTCATAATTCCCACCCATTCCCCCTAGTCCACTCATAATTCCCACTCATCCCCCTAGTCCACCCATAATTCCCACTCATCCCCCCTAGTCCACCCATAATTCCCACTCATCCCCCTAGTCTACTCATAATTCCCACCCATTCCCCCTAGTCTACTCATAATTCCCACCCATTCCCCCTAGTCTACTCATAATTCCCACCCATTCCCCCTAGTCTACTCATAATTCCCACCCATTCCCCCTAGTCTACTCATAATTCCCACCCATTCCCACTAGTCCACTCATAACCAATTTATCACTCAATTTCTCATAAAACCCCTTTATTATAATTATTGGGGTTTCTATTGCTGAGCGGTCTACAGCACTGATTTATGAAGTTATGTATTACAGCTCTTTCACTGGCTATTTAAAGTGGCAAGTCACACTCTGACAGATTCTAGGGGAAAGTTTGCCAAAAGTGGTTTTCTCCATCATACTTGATATTTTAGTGCTTTAATCTTGACTGTGGAGTAAATCTCTATAAAACCTCTCCAATTTCCTTAAAATGAACAATTTGTGGCTGATATCTCAGGTTGCTTTTACATAGGACCAAAGACAGCTGGGCATTGCATAGCTTAAAGTGAAACCTTCACATCTTCACAAACATTTGAAACACAGACTTTGTAAAAATTTGGGTATTTTTTTAATATATTAAAATTACAGTATGTCATAAAACATTTTGCTATGAACTGGTAAATTCTTTACTAAAAATCACTGCACTCGCCCACTCACTCAAACTTAAGTAATTGTAACAGGAGGAAGAAAACTCTAGAAAAATATCCACTTCTTCACCTGGTACCCTGGCTGAGGATCCAATCAAATCTTTGACCATAAGAACTCATAGAAACATAGAAATATGTATATTGAAAACTTATACAATGTACAATAAAACTGACCTAGGGTATTGGGATGGAAGCAATAATCCCCCCCACCCCCAAGATCAATTCAAGATTTAATAAATACTCCAGATTATTATTTGAAATTTTTGACACGATATCTTACAAGAGTTTTACCTTACATTATTTACAATTTTTAGACTAAAATATAAAAGATTTTTTTTTTTTAATCATTTCTGATGAAAAGTTTTCCATCAAAATTTTAAATTATTAGCAAATAAATGAATAAATAAATAGACAGTTTTACTTACCTGTGAAATGCTTTTCCATCTATCCTGATGACAATCCAACAATTAGGTAAACACTTATCTTCACTTTCAAATTGTTTCACATACTCAAACTTACTTTTTGCCATTTTTAATTTCCACAAAAAAGTTCTAACAAAGCCGTTATTCTCTCTCTATATAAGGTAAATACACTATACTTTTAGTAGATAAACATCCAGGTATTTTCTCTCTCCGTTTTTTTTGGTGGCTACCTGTTGTTATACCATGATAACATCTTACTATTATGTCAATATAAATTTCCAATCACTATAAAGCTATTGATTTTATAAACAGATATATATATATGAGTAAATTGTTAGGTTTATATATCAGTAAATTGTTAGGTCTGTGTTTGTCATTTTACAATCCATTGTCAGTCACTACTCTTAACAATCACCAGGTAGCACTGACTTGTTAACTGGAATTTTTATGTCCTGTACAATTCTGCTCTAATAAACCATAAACTGACTGTGTGTCTGGTGTTCAACCTCACTATTCTACAATGATCACTTATCGTGTTCAACTCCACTATAATGTTCTATCATGTATCCTGTTTTCAAGTTTGCTATAATTTATGACATATATCCAGTCTAATTCTGCTGTAATACACCATTTATCTAATAAAGTCTGCTACAGAACACAAATCATCCATCATTTACTGCTTTATTACACCAATTACCTATCCTGCTAATAAGGATCACCTATTCCACCTATCTCGATCCCAGACATTCAGAGGATCACCTCAGAAATATGTTGTTCTCACGTCTTCACTTGTCCTGATAAGAAATAAAATAATATATAGATATATGTATATATGGTAAGGCTTTGTCTACAATACTTTAAATGTACAATTGTAAACCAAAATGCATTATAAAAAGACAAGAATTGTCAATGTCCATAATTGTATGGTTGACTGGAGAATTTTATAAACTAGCTGACTTGATAAATTTTTTAAATTGAAGTGTATACTATACTACAGAAGTACTACACCTACATACGCAGTACTGGTATAGGTTAATAACATTGACCTGTCCGTTTGACCTTTCAATGGGAATATTTATATGAAAGGGTCTACCCAATACATGGGTAGTGTTAGAAGCAGCAGTAAATACATGCACAATGCAAGATTCCAGTGAGGTAGTAAAAATATACACCTGTGCTTCCTATATCAAAATGTTCTGTTCCATAATAAAATTTTAAATTAAAGGTCACTGAGACAGGTCAATGTTGTTTGACTATACTTGTAAGTACTTTGGTCAACATTAATCAATACACAGTAAAGAGAAACATAAATAAAACATAAGTGTACTTTATAATGTACGTGTAATCTTATAATGTATATGTGTGTGTGTATTCACTATCTTAATGGTCTAACTTAAACCTTCCCAAAAATATTTGTTTTCCATATAATTTGTACGGAATATAACAGACATGTTATGGTAAAATGTAATACATGGAATTCCAACAAAAGTATAAAAGTTTCAACCAATCTCACAAACATTGAATTATAAATTCCATGGAATTCCATCAACATTGAATTATAAATTCCATGGAATTCCATCAACATTGAATTATAAATTCCATGGAATTCCATCAACATTGAATTATAAATTCCATGGAATTCCATCAACATTGAATTATAAATTCCATGGAATTCCATCAACATTGTATTATAAATTCCATGGAATTCCATCAACATTGAATTATAAATTCCATGGGAATTCCATCAACATTGAATTATAAATTCCATGGAATTCCATCAACATTGAATTATAAATTCCATGGAATTCCATCAACATTGAATTATAAATTCCATGGAATTCCATCAACATTGTATTATAAATTCCATGGAATTCCATCAACATTGAATTATAAATTCCATGGAGTTCCATCAACACTGTATTATAAATGCAATGGAATTCCATCAACATTGAATTATAAATTCCATGGAATTCCATCAACATTGTATTATAAATTCCATCAACATTGAATTATAAATTCCATGGAATTCCATCAACATTGTATAGTAAATTCCATGGAATTCCATCAACATTGAATTGTAAATTCCATGGGATTCCATCAACATTGAATTATAAATTCCATGGAATTCAAATTCCATCAACATTGAATTATAAATTCCATCGAATTCCATCAACATTGTATAATAAATTCCATGGAATTCTATCAACATTGAATTGTAAATTCCATGGAATTCCATCAACATTGTATTATAAATTCCATGGAATTCCATCAACATTGAATTATAAATTCCATGGAATTCCATCAACATTGAATTATAAATTCCATGGAATTCCATCAACATTGAATTATAAATTCCATGGAATTCCATCAACATTGAATTATAAATTCCATGGAATTCCATCAACATTGTATTATAAATTCCATGGAATTCCATCAACATTGAATTATAAATTCCATGGAGTTCCATCAACACTGTATTATAAATGCAATGGAATTCCATCAACATTGAATTATAAATTCCATGGAATTCCATCAACATTGTATTATAAATTCCATCAACATTGAATTATAAATTCCATGGAATTCCATCAACATTGTATAGTAAATTCCATGGAATTCCATCAACATTGAATTGTAAATTCCATGGGATTCCATCAACATTGAATTATAAATTCCATGGAATTCAAATTCCATCAACATTGAATTATAAATTCCATCGAATTCCATCAACATTGTATAATAAATTCCATGGAATTCTATCAACATTGAATTGTAAATTCCATGGAATTCCATCAACATTGAATTATAAATTCCATGGAATTCCATCAACATTGTATTATAAATTATATGGAATTCCACCAACATTGTATTATAAATTATATGGAATTCCATCAACATTGTATTATAAATTCCATGGAATTCCATCAACATTGAATTATAAATTCCATGGAATTCCATCAACATTGTATTATAAATTATATGGAATTCCACCAACATTGTATTATAAATTATATGGAATTCCATCAACATTGTATTATAAATTCCATGGAATTCCATCAACATTGAATTATAAATTCCATGGAATTCCATCAACACTGAATTATAAATTCCATGGAATTCCATCAACATTGAATTATAAATTCCATGGAATTCCATCAACATTGAATTATAAATTCCATGGAATTCCATCAACATTGTACTGGTATTATAAATTCCATCAATGTATTATAAATTCAATGGAATTCTGTGGAACTATTTTGAAAAAAAAGACATCAGTTCATATGTAACAGAAAAGGGAAATACAAGGATCAAACAGGAATTCAAACCTAGGACTTCTCCAATTCCCGCAGAGCACTTAACTAACTGAGCTAAAGGCACAATTACTGTAATACAGTTAGAATTTATTTTTTAAAAAACCTTCAAAGCAAAAAAGAAAACCTACTAAATTAAATGACAACTGCAAATACATGAATTTACATTTTTTTCTGACAAATCTAAAGAAAAGTTAAAGCTCTTTGTATCAGTTGCTAAAGGTTATTAATTATCTTCAGACACTCCAGTGTCCTCAACCATTTCTGAACTGATAGCCTAATAAGCCGGGTTTAAGATGCCATTCCATCCAACCAACCAACTTTAATAATGTATCAACTCTGAACTGATAGCCTAATAAGCCGGGTTTAAGATGCCATTCCATCCAACCAACCAACTTTAATAATGTATCAACTCTGGACTGATAGCCTAATAAGCCAAGTTTGAAATGCCATTCCATCCAACCAACCAACTTTAATAATGTATCAACTCTGAACTGATAGCCTAATAAGCCAGGTTTGAAATGCCATTCCATCCAACCAACCAACTTTAATAATGTATCAACTCTGAACTGATAGCCTAATAAGCCAGGTTTGAAATGCCATTCCATCCAACCAACCAACTTTAATAATGTATCAACTCTGAACTGATAGCCTAATAAGCCAGGTTTGAAATGCCATTCCATCCAACCAACCAACTTTAATAATGTATCAACTCTGAACTGATAGCCTAATAAGCCGAGTTTGAAATGCCATTCCATCCAACCAACCAACTTTAATAATGTATCAACTGACTTTTATTAAGTGTGCATACTATAGTAGGTAAAGTTCAGTTGTATTTATTGGTAAACAATACTGAACTGTCTAATTGACCTTTCACTAGGAATATCATATAGGAAGGCTCGACCTGAACAAGTGTAGTGTTTACAATTCACAGTTGATACATATATAATGTACCTGTATAGTGATATGTAGATGATTTAATATTTATGTTTCCCTATATGTAAATATACTTGTCCATTACAAATATTTAAATTAAAGGTCAAGCAGACAGGTCAATGTTGTTTGCCTACACCAGGTAAAGTTATTTGTACACAGTATAAAAATCATCCATTCAACAGAACTAATTCGGTAAAACAGTTAATATGTCTATAATATAGGGTAGATTCTATACAATATACACAGGACTATATAGAAGTAATATCCAGCATTCCCATCCAGTCCAATAAACATCTATAGATAAATTACCTTATAAAAACTAATATACACAGAGTGAAAATTAAATTCTGTCCACATGTAAAAAATATATACAAAATGCCTGTTAAATGAATTCTGTCAATTTAACATGTAATAAATAAATACTTAGTCTAAATAGTTACTGTAAGGAAAATTTGTGTGTGAGAGATAGAGAAAGTGCAAAAACATGTAAGAGTGCATTTTCGCATGAGAGCAAGAGAAAAGAGAAATTGGTCAGTTGTTTGTAATGTTGATTAATGTTGCATCAGTAATTTTTTCTCATATTCTTGAAGAAAGCAAGTTTATCAATCTCTAAGGTTTACTCCATGAACAAATTCTTGTGTGCATGAATTGAGCCAGTATGTTGCATTGTACTAGCACTTACTCAGGAATACTTTTAAGATGCTAGCTCTCAAAGTCAGTAGTCACTTTATACTGACATAGGATGAATGCCAATATTCTGTTCTCTAATCAAGCTTAATACTAAGTACAAGGAGAGGAAAGGGTGTCTTAAATTTAAAGTATTATACTAGTATATGACATAGCCAGGGTCTGAACCTTTGACCTCCCAATTAAGAGACAAACACTCTAACACTGAGTCAACAATGTGGTTTGGAAATAGAGAAAGTGTGTGTGTGTGTGTGTGTGTGTGTGTGTGTGTGTGTGTGTGTGTGTGTGTGTGCGTGTGTGCATACATGTGTATGTGTGTCAAAAAAGTAGAAAACTGCAAGTGAGCAAATGAGTAAATGCCTCAATCTACCAACAAGCACCTGTCTACATTAATTAGGATATACCATTTATATTGTTGATTTATATATAACCAACGTAATTAGAAATCCTATCTAATCTATACAAAATATTTAGTCTTCAAGGTGTTCAGTTTTAACAGGTTCCACTGAAAAGTTTTCTCCATTATGTAGCAGCTCATTCTGCTTCAATACAACATTTTTATTATAACTTGTGTATCAAAGTTATACAGCAGGGAATGTCAATTAATTATACAGAAATGATTAAATTCCATAAATGACACTTTATTTACACACCTGGATAATAAGTACACTTTACCAATTTAACGTGTATAATAACTCAATCAATTTATTGATTACGGTAGATTTGTAGTTATAAATCCCATATGAAGTGTTTATCAAATGTCAAAGTTTTATCACCTAACTGTCGACATTTCTAATCACACAAACAATATACATCTATAAAATATTCATATAGAGTAAAAATTAACACAATCCATTAACAACAACGTTATTACATAATATAATTCCGGGCTGCTTCAATATAAGTGAAATAATCTTGATTATTATTAAACAAATTAAAAATTCATAGATGTTAATTATATAAAAACTTTCAGGCTTTTTTGACAAAAATGTCAATTTAAGTGAAGGATACAGATTTACGGGAGTCCCATTAAGTACAGTCATTACATGTTCAATACTTGTATTAGAGGAGAGTTCTATAACTTTAACACTGTTGATTACAGTCTCTCACTGCCTAGATTCCAACCCCACTCAGGGCAGGTCCTTATGTGAGACAATTTGTCAGTTTGATTACAGAAAGTTGGTAGTTTTATCTGGGCACTTCTGTTTCTTCCACCACCATCCCTTAACTGACTGCATAAATAAATAATGGAACAATCTAGAGGATTAGTGACGAATTCATTCGGAACATCCTCTGGATGTGAAATGATAAAGGCGACAACTTTCCCCTTTTTAGCAGCATATTCTTGCATCTTGGGAACCTTGAAAACTACTCGATAGATTTTGCTTAAAATTTTGAGGTTATGGAGTCTAATGCGATCTAGCTATCTAACTTGGTGAAATTTTTGGGAAAAATCGGTATCATACTTAATTTTTGGGTCAAACATGCAAAAAATGAATTTTTCCAAAAAACAATTACGTTTAACGCACTCCTGTTCAATAACCGTTCATTGTACGAAAAAGTCGTCCATTGACCGAAAAAAGTTTAAGATCTGACGGAAAAGATGGTATTTTTATATTTTTTCTATCTTGCACAGAAAATTCACAATAAGTGTTTAAAGTCGGCGGCCCTATCATCCAAAACAAATTAAACGTACCGTTTTGAATTCGTATCCATAATAATGTAACCAATTCTTTACCAAATTATTGGTAGGTTTGGCACTTATCCGTTAGGTCTGTGTTAAACTTTTGAGTGGCAAGTTCTGTTGATGAGCTCTAGAAATCCTCTAGATTGTTCCATTCTTTCCCGCGAAACCCCTAAAGGTGTCGCCACACTAGTATAAGTGAAAGAATATTGACCATAGCGTAAAACA
Organism: Anadara kagoshimensis; assembly: GCA_021292105.1. Lineage (NCBI taxonomy): Eukaryota > Metazoa > Mollusca > Bivalvia > Arcoida > Arcidae > Anadara > Anadara kagoshimensis. The sequence continues at coordinate 51,619,290 of CM037857.1, forward strand.
CCATTACTGTACTTAAATCCACAACCATCAACAGCTTATACTCTTTTATATTATATTAGATAAATTTAATTAGCCAAAAAAAGATTGGAAACCAGAGGAGGTGAAAACTCTATATTTAGACTTACTGATAAATAAATTAAATGTCCCATGTGACCTTAAGTACCCCTATAACAATGAAAACAAATAGGGTTGACCAGTGCAAATATTGATATTCACTTCAGTATACAATAAGTTACAGGTTTATGTAATTGAGTGGATTAAAGGATTAAATAAGATTAACAGGATTAAGTCAGATTAAGTAAAGGTAAATAAACAAGATATAACAGCAACTTATCCACAAGGATTAGAAATTCCATTGCTCACCAGAATTTTTCTGTGGTTGGACCATGTAAATAATGCCAGCTTCTGGTCCATTGATCCTGGACCCATCAGACACCAGATTTTTTTCTGTGGTAAATGGACCATGTAAATAATAATTCCACCCCAGGCCACCAGATTTTGCCCATGGTTGATCCATGTAAATAATTCCAATTACTGGTCCTTTGGTCCTCAGCCCTTGACCACCACATTTTTTCTATCATACATCAATGGTTGGATCATATAAATATTTCAGTTGCTTACAGTGGTCCATTGGTCCTAGGTACCAGATCACCACATTGTTATAGTGGCTGAACCATGTTGGACCACGTAAATATTTCAAGCAACTGGTCCACTGGTCCAGAACAATATTGTGTGCTTCTTTCCAACTGTTTGGGGACTAGGATGCATATTTTTGGTTTTGTTTACATTAAACAGTAGCTGAATCATAACATCATATTTATACATGTATACATTATGAGATGCCTTTTGTTGAAATTTAAGCAGAAACTTGGGTTCCATAAAATTGAAATGCCAAAAAAGGAGCATCAGAGACCTGAGTGGTCTTAGACAGCTGACCTCTAATTACAAAATCTCTCAACACCAGGGTTTTATCCTGTCTGGGACAGATCTTACACCTAGTGTAAGGACATTTGTTAGTTTATAAGTCAAAGGTGAGTAGTTTTCTGTAGACATTCCATAATTCCAAAGCTAACTACATTGATAACAATCCAGAACAATGAAAAATGTGACTTCCCCTGACACAGGGAATCAAACTTACTCCCAGTCAGTTGTAAAGTGAACTCCCTATACCGTTTCACCTAAATATGTACTTCATATGTCACATAATGTGAGACAGTAATTACACCTCTAATCAGTATACAGTATATTTTGTACATACTGTACTATGTAGCTATATAATGCTTAATTACATCCTTCTTTATTCTCTGTCACTTGCAGATGCATCTTTAACCATACATAATTTCTTAATTATTACCGGTATTCATTTTTATGGGTTCTTTCATGCAGTTCATGTTGGTGAATGCTCTATTTAAATTGAGGATACTGTTGTGGATGTCATTTGTAACATACCGGTACTATACAATACTAGTTACAATGAAAATTTTTCCTTTCTTCAACAGTGGGAATCAAACCCAGGTTGCCTATTTGTAAAGCAAGAACTACTGTTTCACCTAAAAGGTGCCCCATAGGTGAGACAGTGGTAACCTCTAACTTGTATATACCAGCAGTAAGGATTTCAGGTTTACAAAAAATGCATGAATGTTATTAAAATAAACAGTTCTAGTCACATAAAACATTGCACAATCAAATTTATATACCTAAAACATTCATTTTTATGGTATAAATGCTAGCAATGAACAGACTGCTTAGTAAGTTCAAAGAGCCTGATATACCAGCTGCTGGTTCACTCTGTCATTCTAAGTTGAGTGCACTACCACCTCAAATAAAGCCAGCACCAACTGTTGTTTTTATCGAATACTAGTCAACTCGTTCCAATTCCAACTCATTCCAACTGATTTTTGCCAACTCGTTCCACTTTTGACTACCAACTCGTTCCAATTGAATTACCAACTTGTTCCAACTACCAACTCGTACCAAATTTTTCAATTAAGTTGATTAGATCTACATGCGTTTTTATTTTATTTTATTTTTAATAGATAAATATTCCCCATAGTTTTCTGTATTTCAAGTGATAAACACACATTAAACCTGACATACTAAGAACAGCATAATATAGATAAACAATTAAATTAACAAATAAATTATATAACAGATAAACAATGAATAATATTATGTATGGTGATCACAATTAATTGCTGTGTCTTTGTTTATCAAGACTGTCTGAACTATTAGGTAGATCAGCACCATAAACAGATAAGTTTGTCCACGCATTAGCAGCGTATCCTTTATTTTTTAAAGGAATTTTAGTTTCGCAAATAAACCCTTTACTTTTTTGTAAACATTAGTGTGCGATTGAAAAATTAGGTTGTTTTTCCTCTTTTTACTGACAAGTGTGCATGAAAAAATACATGAAAATGGTTTTAAAAAAAACCAAAATATTCTTAAACAAGATCAAACAAATCCACGAAAACTACTCACGATAACAGTAAAAAATAACGAAATAATCAGAATGAATAAAATAATAAATACAATAAGAAAAGAAATGAAGAATGACACAAAAGAAATAAAAAAGAAAAGAAAAAGAAGAAAATATAAAGAAAAAATGTAACATTAAAACAAGAAATTTCTGCAATATACAATGTATATCTTTTGGAACCTTAGACTATTATGGTTCTCCGGAAGAGGATACCTCCACGTGGTTAGAGCTGGACAACGTTCACGGTGATTAATTAAAAATTAGGAGATCCTTGATTTTTAAAATCATCTTATATTAAATTAATTATTTAATAATATTAAAAGATGGAACGAGTTGGTAACAGCTAAAATCAATTCTTAAATTTGGAATGAGTTGGTGAAAAAGTTGGAACGAGTTGGTAAAAAAAGTTGGAACGAGTTGGTAATTTAGTTGGAACGAGTTGGTAATTTAGTTGGAAAGAGTTAGTAATTCAAATACATGTGTAAAAACTCTGCATAAAAAAGTGGAACGAGTTGGTAAAAAAGTTGGAACGAGTTGGCAAAAATCAGTTGGAACGAGTTGGAATTGGAACGAGTTGACCAGATACCGTTTTTATCCTGTTATTAATCTTTTTTTTCTTTTTTTTTTGTACTACTGTTGTTGACCATACACATTAAGTGGCAAAATCTTCGATAAGACGGAGTTGGCCAGTAAGAGGAAGTAGAAGGAGAAGAAGAAGTAGAGTCATGAGAGTAAGATGCCAAGATTTTGTATTGTGTATCATTTGAATATTTCAGATCTCCATCATTTTTTATGTCAATTGTAAATTAATCTTGAAGTAAAAGATATCTAAAAACAGTAGTTGTTCCTACTTATTTAAAAATCACAGCAGAGGTTTGTTCTATGACATAACAGTACAGCACATAGTTGATTTTTTTTACTGTTTCTGTACATATAAAGCACATAACACAAAAAACACATAAAAATGTCTCCATATGATAGTTTACACGTTCACTTAAGTAAATATTGATTAGCCTTTACACAAACCTGAATTTAGATGGGGAAGTTTTAGCACATAGTACATACTATACTATGTAGCTTTTTCACTACAATTTTAATGTGGGTTGTTTTAACATAATGACCATACTGAAAACATAACATCGCCACAGACATTGAGGGTGAACAAGTCTAATCTCTACAATGAGAGAGGAAGTATACTAGAGATTTACATTTATAAATGAGTTAAGTAGCCCTGAAGATTAGATAAGATTTATCTCCATGTATAGGTCCACAAAAGATATTACAATCAAGGGTAAACCTTAATATAAACGCATTTATTACAATCACTGCAGTATAATTTCACAACATGAAGTAACCTTTGTAAGTAAACCAAGCTCTATAATAACTGAATAATTAATTGAATTCTATGATTTACCTGTAAAATTCGCTGCTACAAACACAATGTCACAGACTATAGGTTCATCTAATGTGCTTGATATCTAGCTACTAGTGTATGGAATCTATCAACAACTGTATTAGGGCCTAAATCACTCACATTTAAACTGTTTCCACATGTGTCTCATGTCATGTTGTGCAAGTGACATTTGGGTCACTCTAAACCACAAAATCGAAATGCGATGCTGCATGAATTTAGTGCTAACTCTCCCGTAAATGTTACCGTGCGTGAGTTTAATCAATCTATATTAACATGTATGCTCTTTTTTCTTTTTAAAAAGTTTTAAAAATCCAATAAAAAAACATAGACACGTTTTACGGAGAAGTATTTACTCATGTGGGTCGGAATATCGGAGATCAATTCCATTCCATTTTTCTAGTTTCGTTTTTATTGTACGATTATTACTTCCTGTTCAAAATGGATTTTCTCAGTTTCTCTTTCGGTTTAGCAGTGTTTAATGGATGTTTCTAGGCTGTGTAAGGTTTGATTTTTGCTAAAGAGAAGTTTTAGTGCAAGAACAGGAAAAGAAAAGTCTAATTATCCATTGTATGGGTTGGGAACTGTACAAACAAAAACGTTGAAAAGTGACTGTAATACTTTGTGTGTTTTTCCCTTCCCCGTCAGCTGATCAACATAGTTTTGACAATTGATAACTTGTGTTCTTGTTATTTTATCTGTTTTAATAGTATATTTAAAAAAAAACTTGCGCTGAGAATAATTAACGTATTTTATATTATAGTTAAAGGTTGTTTTGTTTGAAAATTTAACATTGCTTAGAAGTATCGTATGTTCATAGGATGATGGGAAAAGAGGATCAGTTTGATGTAAAAGTAGTCTTACTTGGTAAAGCGTATGCTGGGAAGACATGTATGGTTGAACGATACATCCATCAAAGATATAATGATACAACATATCAAAATGTAAGTTGTTAGGTCTAATATTGAGTCCTCGTCGTCTCACCTCATCTGTGGAAGGACTTCATTTGTCACTAAGAATTTAATTTTGATTGAAAAGGCCTAAAAATTATGGAACCAAGCCATTTTGAACATTGTGAAAAATATTTCTCATAATTTTACTGGGAATTAAATGGGAGTGGGTGCAAAAGGAAGTCTTACCAAACCTTTTCTCACCTGAATCTTTTCGCCCTATTGTCAAATCACTTCCATTCAATTCGCCTTAATTCCAGTTTACCGTTTGATGAATAATCCCAAAACATGTTTATTGATTCCACTTTCATATAAATGAAACAACAGCAGAGAATCTCTGTCATCCATCCAAGTGCTAATATTGCTTAACTTCCATTGTTTATAGCTCTACCTAGAATCTGTACAGAAGGTGATAGGCATATCTTGCCCCGCTTGGCTGTGATCTTGTTACACTTGCTACAGTCAATGTGTAAATACCTTTTTACACTTATAGCAGAAAAATGTCAAATGAAAAGCATTTCAATACATGTGCAGTAAAACCTTGATCATTGCCACCATTCATTTGTTCAGTCAAAGGTTTGTGTTATAAAGTGGTTTGGAGAATGGATTTCGGGACTTTGAAATAGTATGGCAATAAGTGAGGTGTCAAAGTTATTAAGTGGTATCATAACCAGAGTTACTTTTTATCTGTTTGTTGATAATTTGTAAATTTATATCTATGTTGATATAGTAGTTAAAAAACTTCAAATGTAAAACGTTTTATTACACGTACAATAAAACCTTGAATTAATTGCCACCATTAATTTTGTTCAGACAACAGTTAGCATTATTAAGGGGTTTGGAGATAAATTTAGAAATTATAAAGAATAATGTAGAAGAAATGAGTTCCGCCACATCAAAATAGTGTGGCAATAAGTGAGGTGTCAGAGTTATTAAGGGTTATGATAATGAGGTTTAACTGTATATACAAGTGAGGTGCAATACTTTGATTTATTTGGAAGCATATAGGACCCCGTTTAGACCCCTTCACCCAGAATGTTACGCTTCATTCCTGTTAATACTGGAATCGTATGTAAAGTTTAACACAATAATTCATTGAATTTACAGTAATTGCATTTAATTTTTTGTCTTATTTTAGACTATAGGAGCAGCCTTTGCATCAAATAAACTAAAAATTGGAGGAAAAACAGTTGTATTGAATATATGGGTAAGATGAATAAACCTATATAATAATACCATGTATAATATATATCTGTATATGTACTACTAATATAAATTGTTTTAAAAAAGTTCATAATTGTATTAATGATTTTTCATAATGCACAATTCTCAATAATTATGAGAAATACTGTATTTCTGTATTTTCTCTAAATGTATTTTTATAATTTACATTTTTTATAATTTACAATTCTGCTTCACTTTTAAGGCAAGGAGTGGGGGTGGTCTTGTTGTTTCCTTTGAGATTTACTTATTATTTGTATTGAAGCTTCACATTGATTGATTAGACAAACCTCTTAAAAAAGTGGAGAACCAGGGTGGAATCTACAACAGTTAAATACACTGTCACATTTTATTTTCATATGTCAAGCACAACACGGTTATCTATCAGTCTGAGATCAAACATCAAAATCACCACTACTGAAATGTAAATAAAATGTATTAAAATTACCAATTCATACCATTACTAAATAATTACGGTATTATCCAAATTTTCAATTAATTATGCTGGCATGCCTTTGCATTTGAAATATGCATTGATCAGGTGAGCATTAAGGTCCAGTGGGCTTATTATTTCATACATTTTACAGGACACAGCTGGAGGTGAGAGATATCAGTCAATGAGTAGAATATATTACCGAGGAGCTAGGGCAGCCATTTTGTGTTATGATTTAACAGACAGAACAAGTTTTGATAAAGTAAGATACTGGGCAGGTGAACTCCAGCAACATGAACCGGTATGAATATTATACAAGTCTCTTATTGTTTTAAGTTAATTGTTTTGTGCTTCAATCAAGTTTAAGTTGGGATAGTTTTTTATACCCCAGTCAAGGTTACTGTGAAATCATTAATTTTCCTGGTGTACAAATTTTTGTTGTTTCATTAATACCCTGACCTACAAAGTTACATGTTATTGGAATGGCATATATTACAAACTTACTTTGTTAGAAACCACAAACAAGTAATTTATCATCCCAAAATGGTATATTTGTCTTAGAATTATGAAAATAAATAATTTTACAGTATTTTACTTGATTTGATATAGATACTCTTAAGACAGTTGAGGAAACCAGATTATCTGGGGGGAAAACACTGACCATCAACAAACAAACTTATATACAGTGTGATCAATCTAGGTGGTATTTGTACCTAGACAGTGAGACAGTGATAGGCATTGTGATCTGTAAGTCTGACCACTCTGTAACATTTGAAATCATCCGTTGAATAATGAGAGGTTATAATTACTTCTGTTTAGTTAACTTTAGTTATAATTGTGTATCAAAGAATGTAGTATATTATCCATAGTTTATTTCCGTGAGTAATTTAAGTAGTTATGAGTAAAGCAGTAAGAACATGAAAGTAATGTTTTTATTTCTGTTTACAGAATTGTAAATTATATTTATGTGGAACTAAGAAAGATTTGATAGAATCAGCAAATGATAGAGCAATCAATGATGTCGCAGTTAACTCCCTTAGTCAAGGTAATTAATAGAGTAGGTTGTGATCTCGCAAATAGTTTCCTCCTTTAGTCAAGTTAACAGACCTCTGTCATGATAAAGCAGATTTCCACCACATTAGATATAAACATTACCATGTGATTTTAGTATGGTTGACACATCTCTAAATTTCTGAAAAAAATTAATCCAACCTTGGATCTTCTTGATAAAGAAAAAGGGGAATAGGATTCCAGTTATATGTGTCACAGGCAATGCAAAAGGCAGAAATATTTTACTGGTCATTGGACCAGCAAGTGTTGAAATTAACTAGTCCGAATGATTTTTTACTTGTTACCAAGCATTTTATTGGCCATTACACACTTCAGAACATGGAAGTAAATAAAAAATTGTAATTTCAAAATAATATCGGTTCAACACAGATCCAGTCACTAGCTCTGTTTTCATTAAAAATGACAGTTGGACCGGTGGTTAACACATTGTCTGGTTTCATTTTACGTAATTTGGGCTTTGTTGACCACCTGATTCTGTGAAATAGCCTATTTTTAGGCAACTCTTACAACTGTTTGTGTTGTTGTCATGGCAACAAAATGTTTGTTAGAATTGTTATCATTTGCATTTGTTACATAAATCAGTGCAGAAATAATGTTTGATTTCTTCTCAATTCAAAAACTATTAACATTTGTGTTATTTCTGAAAATCAGTGAAATATGCATGCATAACATTTAGAGTGTTATGACAAAAATTGCCTGGTTTATAATGTCATATTTCCATTCCTGGTAGCCAAAATCACCATTGGCTATTGATTTCCGAGATTTATTTTTCAAAAAGGTCTCCGTTTTATCAAAATTCTGAAATCATACTTAATAAAGGGCTATATTTTCACAACTTGGCATTTGGCTTCTTATAATTTTAAATTTGTGTTAACCTAGAATATACATTTATTTACCATATCTAATTTATTGTAGATTTACAGTCAGAGGTTTATGAGACGTCCAGTGTTACAGGAGAAAATATAAGTAAGTAATTATTATATAAACTTGTCGAGTTAAGTAATGGGGATTTATACCTCAGTCTGGGTTCTATCACTTATATGGTGTCATTTGTGGAATGGTGGAGGAAACTGGAGTTACTGAAACAACCAGTGACTGTTCAGCAATTGAGCTTACAAATTGTCTCACACTTAGTCCTGCTTGAATAGATGGAGGAAAATAAGTTCCTTGAGTAAAGATTTTGATGTAAAGATTTTGACAGGGGATTTTCAGTTTTAAAATTGGTTTCTTGAAATGACCAAAAAGTTCATGATCTAGTTTTTCATCTTTGTACTTTTTCTACTTCTGTTGTTATTTATAAATATACTGTATATACTGTAGCTAACACCTTAGATTATTTTATACATGTATATAGCATTCTTCGTATGATGAGTTACATTTAATTTGAAAATATCTTAGAAGTTGGGCCAAATCTAAGATGAACTTAAAGGTCCATTTGTTTGTTTAAAGGGAAAGCTTCATTCATCCCACCATGTTGTATATTTCACTTTGTTCTTATACTACCAGTGTTAGCATACTAATTCTTCTTGAAGTGTTTCTGTCTTGCCTACAGTTTATTATACAGGGGTGTTTAGTTACATACATGTATACTTATGTTACAATACTGCTCAACGCTAGGGTACATCTAGTCACTTGTTATGGAATGTACTAAAGATTTCATAGTGACTGACAAGATGAACAATTTGAATCAAACTTGAGATGGTTTGCATTATTAGCTGTAATTCTGGTTCATCAAATAAATTTTAGAACCTTCTCATGCTTCTGTTATAATTATTTTATTAGTAAAGTATCTAAATATTATTTTTTTCAGATGAATTATTTCTAAAAATAGCTACAGAATTTTTAGATAGTTTGAAGCAAAGAGTACAAGAACCAGGTAAAAACAAAACTCTACTTCATTATTATTTTATGTATTGTGATTAACTTGTCTTAACAGACCTGTCTCAGTGATTAACTTGTCTTAACAGACCTGTCTTAGTGATTAACTTGTCTTAATAGAACTGTCTCAGTGATTAACTTGTCTTAACAGACCTGTCTCAGTGATTAACCTGTCTTAACAGACCTGTCTCAGTAATTACTTTGTCTTAATAGATCTGTCTTAGTGATTAACTTGTCTTAATAGAACTGTCTCAGTGATTAACTTGTCTTAACAGACCTGTCTCAGTGATTAACTTGTCTTAACAGACCTGTCTCAGTAATTACTTTGTCTTAATAGACCTGTCTCAGTGATTAACTTGTCTTAATAGAACTGTCTCAGTAATTAACTTGTCTTAACAGACCTGTCTCAGTGATTAACTTGTCTTAACAGACCTGTCTCAGTAATTACTTTGTCTTAATAGACCTGTCTCAGTGATTAACTTGTCTTAATAGAACTGTCTCAGTAATTAACTTGTCTTAACAGACCTGTCTCAGTGATTAACTTGTCTTAACAGACCTGTCTCAGTGATTAACTTTTCTCGTTCCTTGGACAGAAAAATCTCACGCACACACCAGTACTAGATTTTTCTGTCTTGTCCAGTTTGTCAGGTACTGCCTCACACGACTATTGAACAATCGGGATGACATATCCGATCATTGTGCTTGACGTCATCAAAAACAAACAGTTTCTTTATGTATTTTTTAAATATGTGTTTTATTTTATTTTTCATTCAAAATATTTTATTGTCCGAGTTGTTTTATGTTTGCAGTGATTACAAATCACTGATATCTTAAAACTTTGAGGTGTTGTCCATTGGATTAATTTCAAAGTGCAATGCATAAAGTGTCAAAAGGAATGCAAGAAGTCCCATGAGGATACATGTTTTGCTTTGTATGTATCAAAGTTATAAACATTTTAATCGTACAAGAAATAGAATCTGTCACCTGTTTGTGACCTTTACTTGTTGATCTAAAGTCTCGGGTGATATGATGAAACTTATCCCAATCTTGGCAAAGCCTCAATATTGGGATATGTTACATCACATCTTCCTCGACTGAGATCAACCAGTATCGGTCACAAACAAGTGACAGATTCTATTAGTCTTAACAGACCTGTCTCAGTAATTAACTTGTCTTAATAGACCTGTCTCAGTAATTAACTTGTCTTAACAGACCTGTCTCAGTAATTAACTTGTCTTAATAGACCTGTCTCAGTGATTAACTTGTCTTAACAGACCTGTCTCAGTAATTACTTTGTCTTAATAGACCTGTCTCAGTGATTAATTTGTCTTAATAGACCTGTGTCAGTAATTAACTTGTCTTGATAGACCTGTGTCAGTAATTAACTTGTCTTAATAGACCTGTCTCAGTAATTAACTTGTCTTAATAGAACTGTCTCAATTATCAACTTGTCTTAACAGACATGTCTCAATGATTTTGTTTGCCTAAGGGTACTACCGAATAAAGATAATTTCCCCTGGGGAAAATGACTAAAAATTTCCAATTTGACAACTAGAATTTTCAAGTGATTTACTAGGAAATGAAATCTAGCTGTCCTTGCTCACAAATTGTAAAACATTTCACAATATAATATCTTTGCAATGAGTATCCTTGTTATTGTAAGCATGTCATAATGCAGTTTGATGTATTTCAATACGTCAAATTTCCCCAGTTCAGATCAATAACCTTTCAATCAAAGCCAATAGAACACCAGAATCATAGAGATTTAATAATGGAATTTTCCCTAAACATTATATTTATTTAAAATGTTCCCTGTTTATTACATTTACAGAGACAGATTCTTTCCAGATTAAAGAAGAAGACAGGAGACATATTAGATGTAGCTGGTGTAACAGTTGAAGACACACCCCCCTCTTTCTCTCTGTTTCTCTTCCTAGGTAGACCCGAGGTGCTTTCAGTTGATGTGTGATTATTTATTTTGCCTACAATGATATTCACCAGCCTAGCATGTGATTTATACTTCCTAATGTTTGTGTTACATAATTTTGATGGTTTCAAATAAGAAAGATGTCATTCTGGGAAATCACAACCATAATTTATTGAAAAAAAATTAATAGAAACAAGAGTTTTACATAAACATTAATAAGTATCATGTTGTATGCTGGCGATGTACACCTAACTCATGTAACTTATCCAGAAGAACTTTATATGTATAACATGTAATTATATATAGATATACAGATCATTGAACAATGAATCATCCACCAAGGTCAAAATATCAGAGCATTAGTGTTGATGAAAGGTGATAAATATGGTATATAGATTTTTGCAGGTTACACCCTGTGACTGAGGATACATAAATCTTTGAGAGGGTAGATTGTGATCTTTGTAACCAGCAAAGATCTGTATAACTTATACATGTTACATTTCCATTAGTAAAATTACATATACATATATATCATTTATAAAGTATATTGTTCAGTGGCGGACCCAGAAATTTTGGAAAGAGAGGTCTCCATATTTGTTGTTTGGGAGGAATGAATTTGGGGAAACTTGGAGCAGAATATTTTTAAAATGTAGCATAATAGCATAAAATCCTGCAATTTCCTGTAATCTGAGCAAGTGATACACACATACAAAATATCATGGATAAAAATAAAGGTTATTCCAAAACCTCCCCCTCCCCCTTTAGGTTAGCTTCTGTTGTTTGCTTTTAAAATGCATAATACAAATAAATGACTAATTACTAGATGTAGATATGATATTTATTTTTGATTTTGATGACATAAGAATATTGTATATAATTATATAATTATAGAAATACTAGCCAGCATAAAGTTTTGTGGTTTCAGTAGCAATGATGTGATCAATTTTATTTAGATGTGATACATTTAATTTTGTAATGTATTTACTTTTACAGTTTTATGATGGTCAAGTAAAATACATGTACAAACATTAATGCACAGCGAATATTTGTAATAGTACAGTAACAAATTTTATATACATTGTATTTATACAGACATTTAGAAATTTTCTGTAATTAATAATTAGAAATCTATAAATATGATATGTGCCCATGATGTACTCAAGAATATGAATTTTACAAATATTTTGTAAGGACCTGTTTCACCTTTCCAGATTACCTTGAAGAAATTAGTCTGACTTATTTGCTCATTTGAAGTTGAAATTGGATTTAAAACTGCAAACAAGAATAGAATTTATATTTAAGAAAATGTTTAAATATGACAAGAAACACAAATTGTGAAGATATACAAGCCAGGTTTGTTGTAAATTGTGCTCCATGTTTACAGAGTAAAATTATGTGTCACAAATACCACAAAATGGCATAGATCTTTAAAATATGTCATCTATATTACCTTATAATACAATAAGAACTGCGAATACTGTTTTATAAATGCAGATATTGTTGTAATGCATTTGTTCCTGTTTTAATCAAGCTTAATACCATTCTTGACTGGGGCGTAAAACCCAATTCAATCATTCATTTTGTGCCAAGCCAAATAGAACCCTCTTATAATTGGCAAATCTCTTATATTTTATATTTAGTATTATTTTATTTTATTTTACCCGGTCTACCTAAGTTTTAGAATAAATATATTTATTGTTCCATTTGCATTCCGATAGTTAACATGCTTGTACTCATGATTTGTCTTGTCATATTTTATATTTAAAATTATAGATAGATTGTAATACTAAACCATAATCAACATTTATGTAAACTCTGTGTTTCAAGAAACTTCTAAAATATGATAAAACTAACAAAAAACTACATAAATATGTTTACTGTAATTAGTAATGGCCTAATCAGTGTATATTATTTTTTATTTTTCTCAAAAAAGAAGTTACCCCTGTTGTATATTATCCAAGAGTCACAAATCTGCTGTCTTAACATATTTCAGTTTCTGTGCCAAATTTGTAAGAATTTATAATTTATCCTGTTATTGTGTAGCTTTATTCATTTGAAATTTTCACGTTTGTTACATTTTTCCTGACTTTTTTCCATAATTTGTTGAGAGATTGGATTCATATTTGCTATATATCTTTATATACTTGACCTACAAGCCAAGTTTGATTTGCACTCAATATTGAATAGTTTTGATAGTTATGGCCCTTTGAAATTTTCACTTTTGTAACAGTTTTTCGGGAGTGGACATGATTCTGTACTAGCAGGATTACTTGTTTTCCTCTAAGCTCACCTGCATAAAGTTTAAAATAGTTTTTGTTATTTTTCTTGCATCTGTGTTTATGTCAGCATCTGATGATTCGTTAATGGAAACATCCTCTATAAAATGGCTAGCTGTGTTTCCCCAGTTTCACAATACTTTCTTAAATAAGATTTCCCGTAACTTAAATCTGGCAAATTTAAAATCTGAAATTTGTTAATTTTCAAGATATTCATATTAAGGTTTGATATTGCAGATCACTCTAAGCTTGTATCTTATCTGTATTCTGATTTTGTTGAACTTTTTTTCTGTAGTGTCATAAAATATTGTAAAAAGTATCCAGATTTAAGTTAAGGAAAATCTTGGTTAAGGAATGATTGTGGAACTGTAGGTTGATGATATAGGTCAGCCACTGGTTCTATCTTGGTGTTTTTATTGTCAATTTTTAAAATGTTCAGATGATAAGATTTTTTTTTTCAGATATTGTTATTTTATATTTATAAGTTTTAAAAAGTGTATTTAAAAATAATTTTATAAATATTTTGTTTCATACAATCATTATGTTTCTGAAAATAAATAATTATATTTGAAAGTAAATTGTACTTATAGTTTTTGAACACAATGTTTTGGGTAAAGAGTTTTCAGAATTTTTTGCTCTATTAATACATAAAACCTGTCTAAACTGAACTACTTTATAAGAACAGTTTGGTATAGTAACTGTTTAAATTGATTATATCCTAGTAAAATCTTCTGTCCTATTGGTGTTTGGGGTTTTGTTTGTCTAAAACAAAGGGCTCAAAGTTCACAGTGACTTACTTCTACCATTCAGGTCTCATTTGTCAGTTTGGTACTTTTTCTTTTTGTATTCATGATTCCTTCAACATTCCAGAGCTGAATGTGTCTATAATCTTGATTGGGTACACATAACACCATAATACCCACCCACCCACCTACCTACCCATTGGTGTTCAGTTTAGACATGTTAGACATGTTTTATTGTTACCTAATCTCCTATACAAATAGTAGCTGTTTTTTTGTAGGTTTTTTATTCCTCTAGACTTGTATGAAACAGTTCAAACTGTTTCACGTTAGAACTATCTTAATGTACAAAGATCACTATCCTAGGCAGCACCAGTTTCAACACCCTAAACACAAGTGTAAGTTCTGTATCCGATATTGAATTTTTTGGGTTAAAGAGATTTTTATAGACTAGATTTGGATATAAGCTTTGTTTTTTTCTGACTTTGACTTGATTTTCACTTTGTCTTTCATTGTAACTGCTTTGGAATTAAAAATAAAATCTACATCCCCCACTCTAACCTGCCACCCCCACCCCCGAGGCCTTGTTGGCTGAGTTGTCTACCACAGAGCCTCTCACCTTATATGTTTGAATCCTGTTTACATAGATCATAGTTTAAAAAGGTTTATGTCAGTTTATTTGCATAAGGGAGGTAATTTTCTCTGGTTTCCTCCACCATTCCAGAATTGAATCCTCAAATTACTTTTCTCTCCAAAATATTTTGGATAATATTTAGCAAGGTCTTTATGTTCGACAGATCAGGTGGTTCCTTGATATTTTCAGGGTTATTGATTTTAAAACTTGCAAATCTAAAAAGAAATGCTTTCTACGGTATAGTTCAGTAGATCCACTAGTTTTAAAATCTGGTTTATTTTTGATAACCCCTAAATATTTGAACTCAATTCTTAAATATAAGAAATGGCAACCTGTATTTTTTTTACCTATGCCATGCAGTGTGATATTCATAAATGAATAATGGGGAAATAAATCAGCAAGCAATGGTGCACAGTTTGTACCCATTGGTCTACCAGTTGTTTGTGGAAAAAACATATTACCAAACTCAACAAATATGTTGTTGATAGAGGAGAACTTTTATGGCAACCATAAAGCTTAATTACACTCTTGAAATAAAAACACAAATAGAAGGAATAAAACATGCTATTTGTTTAATTTCAACATATAATTAGCAATTTACTTTGAATACTTAAAATTAACACATTATTAAAATATTTTTATAATGATTCAATTAATAAAACAATCATATTTCATGATTTGATTTTAAAATTTGGATACATAAATTAAAATATATGGCAAAGAAACAATCTCAAAAATATAATAAAGATAATTCCTATATGTAAAATGATATCACAGTTTGGAGATGTTTTATACAGTAGACATTCTAACATTTTCTGCCTTTACAAGAACATGAGGTACCAATCCCAGAATCCTTTGTTGATTCTAGCTCTTTTGTGGAAGCTGTTTCCTGTTTTTCCTGGCAGTTACAGTGTGCACACTTGCAGACTCTGCGTGTTTGTAGAGAAGATGGACAACTTTTTGGTCGCTGATCAGTGTATGTATCCCTATATGTGGTGTTAAAATACATCCGTGTATCAGTGTTCAACTCACGATGTCCGGAGGTTTTACGACACAGTTCAGATCTGATGACTGGTTGCTCGCCTAAAATAAATGTCAACATGATAAATTTAATAGTACAGTGAAAACTGTGACTCCCCACTCACAGGGACCAGTACAAAAAGGTCAAACTGTGACTCCCCACTCACAGGGACCAGTACAAAAAGGTCACATAATACGAGTCACTTTATAATGTGTGTGTGTGTGTGTGTGTGTGTGTCAGTGAACTATGCAGCCAATCAAAACCTTATTGTCAAACTGCTATTGAAAAGTATACTATGCAGAAAATTTTACATCAGTTAGATTCCTTGTTACTTCTTCAAAATAAGGTTGGACATACCTTTGTAGTGTGAGCGCTGTGTAGATTGACACATAATGGCAGACTTTGGTGGAACATACACCTGTTTTACGAGGAAGGATTTAGCAGGAGGTGATCCTTTCCAATCTTTGAAGTTACTCTGGTACACTGTTAATCCATCAGATTTACCATCACCAGCACCATGTTTTATAATGTCTTCTTCTCCTTCTTTTGGCTTTACTGGATAAATGGGGTGGATCACTCCAGGATCTGAGAAGTCCATCTGAAAGGTACAAGTAATACTCAAATTTAACAAATATACACTGGAGTGGACCACTCTAGGATCTGAGAAGTCCATCTGAAAAGTACAAATAATACTCAAATTTAAGAAATATTTATACCTGAAAATGTAAAACTTTGGTAAGTGGTTGTTAGTGTACGTGACTTCTATGTTTTACTATAAGTTATTGTGTATAAACTTCAAGTTTTTTTTTGTACCTGCCTTTCAAAGAAAGAGGGGGATATTAAATTTGAGTGTCCGTCCTTCTGGCCATCTTCCCGTCCATCCATCCAATATTTTTTTCATGAAACTTGGTGCAAAGCATCAACATTGATAGGAGATGCGCATATTATTAACCTGAATTGGTTTGCTCATTTTTCTGGGGAGTTATTGCCCTTTTAACATAAGCGTAAATCACAAAAAAAAAAGAATCTGCCGGCGGGAGATCCCAATTCACTTAATTTACTTGTTTAATTTGATTTGATAACAAAGAAAAACTATTGGAACTAAATATTTTATCTTGTTAATCTGAGTTTTCTTTAATATTTCAGAATACAATGTAGGAGTTCTACTGTATCGTTCACTTAATCAATCTCTGTTTATATCTTTACATGGGCAGGGACATAATACCTGATTTCATTTACTCACTCACTCATATCTGCAATCTACTAACATATTGGTACTTTATTCTTCAACAGAGATAGAGACAGAGAGTTTTAAACTTGACTGGGTTTATAAACCCCTTTTCTACTCACTAACTCATTCAAACGTCATCCCCTCACTCTCGACCTATCATGGCTGTGTTTAATCATCAGAAGTTTTATGACAGACCCTGACTCAGCTAGTGTTTGATACTTACCATATAGGTACTGTTTAATGGTATTTCCTGAGTGGGCCGTTTGTAAGGTCTTTTTATGGCCCAGACAGGTTTCTGCGGTGGAGAGACAGGCCATGCTTTGTATGCCATCATTTGTGTAGTTTGACCTTCAAACGGTGCATCAGTAAATTGCTGGTCAGACTCCACTGGTTTGAAGCATTCCTGGCGGCTAACATTGTAATGAGGCTGAAAATCTGCCATGAATGTGGTTATCCCGTTAAATGGTGCCTGACTTACTTGAAATGCTGCAGGTTTTTGAATTTTTGGATTATGAATCCCTGAAAATGGAAATATAAAATTCTTAAAAATTACTAAAAAACTTGTTATTCTTTTTTAATGTCAATTTTGTGATTAAGAAGTTTAAGGATTAGTATGATTGTATAGATAAATATCTCCAATAAAACCAGAGACTAGGATTTCTGGTTCCTCTGGATGACAACGCTAAGGAATTATGGCATAAAAAATAAACACTTACTTTTCTTTGGAAGTAGAAATTATTTTTGAACAAAAAATAAATCAATAAACCAAACAGACACCAATTCCACAATCGTAACTTAACTCATGTAACCAAGATTGTCCTTAACTTAAATCTGGTATATTTTAATTCTGAGTACTGTTATTTTGTTAGTTTTCAATATATTCATGTTCTAAGATGTTATTTTGATGATCCCTCTAAATCAAAGATCAAGTTGGTACCTTAAAATAATGCCACATTTTACCATATTTAAAGTAAGGAAAACCTTAGTTAAGGCATGATTTTGAAACAGACCAGGCAATTGTGAGTGTCCACTTTGGTATAGGTGAGAGAATCTTGACAGGAGTGTAAAACCTCATTGCTGGACTTGATAATTATGATTCGGACCGCAACTGAGCACTGACATATACATAACACAAAATGAAAATGTAACTTACAGAACTCCTGTGGCATTTTCTTATCAGTATAATATTGTTGATATATGGTGCTGGTTTCCATGGGAACGTCAGCAATGTGTTTTCTTTCTTTTGGAATGATTGGTTTTGGAGTCTCTGGGTTTTCTGGCTTTTGGAAATCATCCTGAAACAAATATGATTAAGGACCATTAGTATACTTGATATGTTTTAACTTGTACAGTAGACTTATAGATAATTACATATTGGTTAATTGCATATTTTGGTTAATTGCATAAAAGTGGTGACACACAGGTTATGTAATTAAGCAGAATCTACTATACATGATGCATTACAGAATAGCTTCACAATATTCTGTCTTCAGCCTTTTATGAACTTATATCATACAATGTTACAAGTAGTTTAAAAACAGTACCAAAATGAATGGATTTTAGAGGTGAAAACTCTACATTAAGACTAATCTAAAATAAACCTCCAAGTATATCTTAAGTAAAATCAAGATAAAAAATATGATACAGTGACAAAATATTATAATACAGTGAACCTTAGGCAATTCATTTAGACTATGACAATGGTTTTCAGAATATACCAGTTTTCAGATTTATGGAAATATTTGTTCTATCTCTGAGTCAAAACTAGCAGTCCAGTCTTGTTCAGATTGATGTACAACTTACCTTGGCAGTTGTCTTAGATTCAAACTGGACATCTTTTTTTGGTACTTCAAGGTTTTCCTGAGGTTTAATAGCTACTGGACGACACTTTATAGCCATATCTTTATCATATTCTTTGTAAGATCCCTGGTATATGGTTTGACCTTTGAACTTTGTTTTGGACATGTTGTATTCATATTTTGGCTTAAAAGATTCTGTTTTGTCCATTTTCTGTAAAAGAATTTAAATACATTGAAAACAAGATTTAAAAAATTATGTGTATATAAAAACAATCCAAATTACCTGTATAACATTTAAAAAATGCAAACAAATGATCTGTCTATAATAAACTTTTATATTTTTTATCAAAAACTGCCAAATTTACTTGTCTGGTATAACAACCTTGTATAGGCAATTGATCTGATCTGTGTCATTTCTGACTAATATGAAATCATATTTATCAAGATATTCAAGTTGCCATTTTGAAGACCACGTAAAGCTGAACCATAATATAGTTTTATTTTTAAAAATGCAGTAACAAAAAATATTGGCAATGATTATAAATGATTGATAAATTACTATCGCCATACCTTCTTCACAAAATCTTGATTATATATTGTTTTTGTGTACATTTCAGCTTTAGGCATACCGGAAGGATGTGGCTCCTCTTTGTCCTTCTTTTTCAGATCATCTTTTTGATTATTCTTCTTGTGGACCTTAAATAAGTTATATTCAATTAAATGTTTTTTAACTTAAACATAAGAAGTCCATATCAACACTACATCCTTGTTGTCTTTCTATCCTGTCTTTACTTTATTATACAGTGATGTTCAGAAATGTTTCCAGACAAGTAAATCTGCTTGCAATATTGCTTAACTTGCAAGTATCTATAGTCATTATATGAAATACAATTAAAGATTTCATAGTGACATACTGGATGAACATTTCCAATAAAACCAGAGATTGTGAGTTTTTTGGTTAGCGTTTTCAGTTTTATTTCTATTCCATTACAAATTTGAACAGATGATGACAATAATTGGGTTCTGAGTTTTTGCATTTCCTTGAAATGACCTTCAAAATGAGGCCAAGGTCATGACCTAATTTTTATTTCTGTACTCTTAGTGCTGGGTTAAATGCTATTTTTACCACATTTCAAGATGTCAATAAGTATATATCTTCTTTTTGTATCTTACTAGTTCATTAAGTGGTCACGTGACCATTACACATGTTTTAATTTGTTTACAACAATTCCTACAACAAACCTGGTATCTAACGAAATCCTTCTTGTATGTTGTGCTGGACTCCATACCGACCCGTATCTCCATACGTCTCTTCTCTGGTCTTATACTGGCAGGCGGTCTCTGAAATGGCCATTTCTTGTACGCCTGTTATTAAAACAAAATATATAAAAGAGGTTATTTTTAATAGATAGACGGGACAATTGCTCATAATAGCTAATCTTCAGATTGTGAAAAGGTCATGGCTCTGCTATCTTTTATGATAGTATGAAAGATGGTGATGATTTAGTTCAAAGAAAGCTTTCACAGACGTAAATAATTAATATTGTTCATAATAAAGGATAGCCATGGTTAATTCACACGAAAGTTAGGATTATTCTGTCGGTTTATTTCATGAAAAAACGACTTCACCTGTTCTTGCTATTTGTGAATTTTGGGCGCATAAAGCATGTTAGAGTTCCATCTGAGTGAATGTATTCACTTTTCCATACTTTGTAACAAACGTAATTCATTGTCAAATATGCTACCTGAAATTCCAGATCATCTCCATTTGAATATAATTTTTTCTATAAAAATCTTAAATTGGACATAAGCTATCGAAGTTACACACATGACGGGTGTATCTAGCTAAACAAGAGATGCTTACGATTCCGGAGCATCCGGTCTCACTTCCCTAGTTGAAGTTCAGCTTTAGTTTAATTTGTCAGGTTCAAAGTTTTTACTTTGTTTTAGAGTTGTCATTGTGATTGGGACATGGAACTGTATGTTTGTATTTATTAGAAAGTGTTTTGCTTAGAGACATTAACAACTTAAAAACTTGTACTTGGCACAACTCAAAAAACGCAAAGCATCGCAAGTAAATGATAAAAAAGGCCAACCAAGACAAGGCAGGGAACTAGACAATCACATATTGGATCATGGACACTTATTATAACATATCAAATACAGACTTAGGTTGGGCGCTGGACGGTAGGATATAAAAGAAAGAGAAATTTGCAACTGAAAATGTGTATTTGACAACAAGCCTAGGTCACTAAGATAAAAAAGAACACAAGTAAAATTGTAAATGATAAAAAGTTAACCAAGATAAAAAGATAAACTGATATTACACCCACTGATTGTATTTGTATACATGTACTTACGCCTTGATATTCCGATACATTCTCTTTCTTTGATTCCGGTCCTTTCATCCCAACTCGTGTCGGGTTATAACTCGGAATCTGATTTTCAAGCCTGTAAAAATAAAATTGAAATTATATTTGGATACTCCGGGAAATCAAGTATTGACAAATGAAAACTACATCTTTGCAACAACCAGGGTACCAAATAACATAATAACGATAAAAACCCATATCTTTTCTTTTGTAGTGTTGAATCCATTTACAGTTGCAACGGTTGGGAAACACCACTAATAAGGCTTATTGACGCTTGTGTCTGGTTTCTTTTTTCATAATGTCCCTACTTATAATAATTTGGACTTGGCAAAGCAAAAGTTCTACGTTTTCAACCGTAAAAACGCGATATTTCTTACAAACGCTTTTTTCATTTTACCCGCTTAAGGCGCAAATATTTGCCATGTTGCTCACATTTGCTCAACACGCATTATAACGATGAATTGCCAAGAAACCACTCTTAACAAGTGCCAATGTTTGACAAGTTACTTACATATGCCCAAAACGCGATACTAAGTTGTCAAGTTTCTGGTATTAACCAAACAAGCGCAATTATTGTTAAGAATCCGCATTAATCTAATACACGCCAATATTTGTTACGAATCATGTATTAATCCAACACGTGTTTATAATTTGTCGAGTTTGTGGTAATGATTAATCTAACATGCGCCAATGTTTGTTAAAAATCCCGTATTAATCCAACATGCGCCAATATTTGTTAAGAATCCTTATTAATAAAAAAACGCGCTGATATTTGTTAAGAATCTCGTATTAATTCAACACGCACCAATTTAAATACAACATGCGCCAAGCATGACTTGTTATAATTCAACCGCGCCAATACTAATACATGTATCTTACAACTTAAACATGTTAAGGATTTCGTAGTTCAAGTTGTCCTTAATAAGACAGATATCGGCTTTTACTTCACTTTTCGCCAGTCCATTTAAAGAAAATTAAACGCTTCGTGATTTATGCTGTACAAATCCCCCTAATTAGTAGAGAATTGTCACTTGCTACGGACTTTACTTATGTGCATTGAAGATTCCACAGTGACCGACACGATTTAGCATGATCCAATGGAATCGGTTTTGTCCCGGATGATCATGCAGTTTCAGAAACCGGCTTCCTTAACAATTCGCAATCTTTGTCGACTTGCGAAAAACTTGTTGCGTTACATGCCTGTGAGGATAACTGTTAAATATCAAAAATATAAAAGCAAGATTTACTCACCTGACCCGTTTGTTAAAGTCTATAGGCTTTGTCACGACAACGGTAGGTTGACCCGCAGTCATGTTTCCTCTGGTTGGATTTTTTCATACAATATTAATCACAGCTCCAATCACTCAACTTCTCTTCTCGACCATTGTGCTAGTGAATGACTGAAAAACACATAGCAACTAAAAAGTCTACTATGACGTCATAGATGCTTTTGCCTTCCGGAACAACAACGGCAATCACGTGATACCGGTAACGCGGTCACATTATCGTGATTATTAATTTTGAAAACGTACCGTGTGCTATTGTTAGTTTACTGCAACATATAAAATGAATATATTTAACTATTCAACTATAGGTGACCTAATATGCTGGTATTTTCCGCATTTTCTTCCCATGCTAAAATAGCAGTGTAATAATAAATTGCGGTTAAAAAAGAGAGGGAAAGAAGGCATATTTCACATTCATTTTTGTTGAAAAAAAATTAATTAGAATTTAGGATTAATTTGAAAAATGTGAAAATATATGTGGATTGGACTGTTTCTAGTTTAAATGCCAGTTTTTGTGGTGCAAATTGCCAATTTAAAGTATACGTAAAGCATTGGAATCCGGATTGTACGGTTTCCGTATCGAGATTTAGTATGAATATCTTTCTTCCGATGAAAGTAAACAATGCCGGCTAAGGAAGAAAACGATGATAAAGGTTGATTATAGTTCGATACATTCCATGTTGTGAAGTTTTTATATTTATTCATTGTCGCATCAAATACTTTAATCTAAATGATAAATCTACTGTTTCATTGTGTATGTTCCACGAGTAGATTATTTCACCTCAACATGCATGACCATGGTTCTTGCTGCAGTTATTGATTTTGACAATAACAGGTCTGGACCAATACCAGTATTGGCTTTTATCCCCGATATATGGTATAATGTGTCAGATTGGGTATTGAATTAAAATTTCAATTTCAGAATTTATGAGAAGAGTGAAACAAATCCCAAGTAGCAATAATTTAAATAAATGTCAATAAATATCCTGTTTTAAAACTAAAAGTGTTGCCCCCACTGATGTTAGTTTTACTTTTTTGGCAATATTTCTTGTTCTCAGGGAATAACTTGTAATTGTCAGTTATGTGTATTAGAAAAGTGGCACCCACACTGTTGGCAGTGCTGTAGTCACACTCAGTTTTTGTCTAATTTGCAATGTTTCCTTTCTCGCCATAAAATTTTACACACTTATTGTTTCCAATAAATTCCCTTGTCAGTGATTCTGTTACAGTTTTTTTTTTAAAAATGCCTTCTACCTTTTAAATTGGGAAAATTTGAAGTTCTGAAATACAACTTACTGCACAATGAGATGCCAGCAATACCATAGGATCCTCAATACAAAGATGTTATATTGTGACAATATCTTATGTTTTGTGGGTAAGGACAACTACATTGAATTTTCTTGTATATCACTGTTGTTTTGGGGATTTTAGTGAAATCCTCAGGGGAAACTACCTTTATTTGTTGGTAAATTTAGGCAAATAAAATCACTGCTTTTCATTTTTATATTTTAAAAAAGCTATAAAGACTTATAACTATTGAATTTTTGTTTCAGAAAAATGGACCCAGACTTACGCAGCTGTTGGAGTTGGATTTGTGTGTTTGTTTATAGGTATCCCGTTATGGTGGAAGACAACAGAGGTATACCGTGTCAGTCTACCCTACGGGGATATCACAGAATTAACTCAGTCTAAAGTAAGATGTTACATGTACTTTTTCTTTTAATTACATTACATTATACATTTAAAATTTGAATATTATATGCTGGTATTTGTGTATATAAACGGTTTACCACAGTACTGGTATTGTTAATCTGGTAATACAAATTATGTTTATGGAGAGAAATTTTTTTTCAGAATTATTAGTTTTCTAAACCACCCTAATTTTCTGTCAGGTAAATCAAAACATTATTACACTTTTTTAAGAGCCCAGAATTCCCTTTACACATTCCTAATTATACAGATTGGTTTTGTATCAGAATATCATAAACACGATTATTGTATGGCTATGTATGTGTGGAAACTTACACACTCTATTTTCTTTGAAATACTTCACTATAAATTTGAATTAACTGTGTTAACAGTTAAAGTTTTGAAACAATAAAATCTCCTTTCATTTATTTTATTTCAAAATGAGGCTAGGGGAATCATTTACTTTTACCATTAAAGTGGACTTTTTTTTATAATTTTAAAAAATCCCATTCCCTCCCAGTCTTAGTCCCAAAATTGCAGTGATACAGTCCTGTTTTATAAGATAGATATAAAACCTGCTCTGATCTGACCCTATTTTATAATTGAGAAGGATGACAACTATAACATTAATATTTTATCTCTGTTGTGGTCCACCATCCAATTTAGTAATACTCCAAATGTATGGTTCAAGTGATTGGAGTGGAATTGAATTTCCAGTCAAGATTGAGACAGCCAAGAGGATAATAGAGAAAACAAGAGCATGTGAAAAACACTATTCTTTGGCAAGACAACTTTCTAACACTATGATTGTTCCCAGTGGGATTTGAACCTTAGCAGTGAGAGAGGTGCTGTGATGTATACACCAGAGCCTTAGACCACTGAGCCCCTGAAGTCTAAGTAAAGACATCATTTCATTAGACTGATAGAGAAGTATTATTTCTATCTTTAGATCAAGTATGCTGTTGGTATTGAAGTGGTTAGCTTACACTCAGATTTTACTAATGATGATCTAACTCAACTGTCCCAAATATTATCACAGAAACTAACCGGTAAGTTGATGTAACAACAAAGATAAAATTAAAACTATATTACAAATGTAAATTTAATTTAATTTCCACAAATTAACTGGTAAGTTAATGTAACTATTGACTTTTTTTTTTTTTTTTTTTTTTGGACAGTTTTTTTCTAATTCTTTATTTTTCCCAGACTTGTAATATTTACATATATGTAATATACAAATAAGTCACACAAAAAGTACATACATATGCATATAGTATATTTATACCTTATACAGGACAAGGCATGATAGCAGTCACTTATAGGCCTCCAATTGACCAGTATTTTCCAATATTTTTTATCTTGGGTCAAAACTTATAAAAAATTAAACTACATTATAAGATGTTTTCACATAATTTGGAATATTTCCAATATAAGTGGTCTGGAATAACTGTCATCATACCTCTTCCTCCATCAAAAACTACAAAAGTTAATGTACGTCAACATATCATAGGTCTTTTTGACTTTCTGTATCCATATAAAACTAAGTCTGGTTTTTTTAGGTGTGTGTGTGTGTGTGTGTGTGTGTTAAAGAGATTTATTAAAAGAGATTAAAGAGAGATAAAAAGAAAGATAAAAGTATAAAAGGAAACAAATGTGTACTTTAAGAGAGAGACTACAAAAAAATAGAGAAAAAAAATAATATTATTATAAGGGAACCTAATATTTTATATATTTTATATTATTTCAGTTTGCATTGATAATAAATTTGACTAAAACATTTAAAAAGTTGTTGTTTTTTGTTCCTAATTAAACAGATTGAACCATGGTTTCCACTGTGAGTTGTAAATTCTGTGCCTACAGTTTTTCAACAGCAAGTACTTCTCCATTTCCAAATTAACTTTTATGTCATTTTGTAAGGCAAATATGTTTAAACTTCTATTTTGAAACTTTGTTCTATATATGTAATGTTTTACAATTAAATATAACCAATTTAGAACTTTTCCATTCTTACTTTTAACACCAAAAAGAACCGATTTCTTATCTATTGGAAAATCAATATTCATAGAATTTGTTATCCAACTCTGCAGTGTAAACCATAGATCATGCACCTTATAACAGTCAAATAACAAATGTTCCATTGATTCAACATGATCATTACAGAAACTACATAAATCTGAGTCTACATATTTCAACTTGAATAAGAACTTGTTTGTCACTAGGACTCCATGCAGAATTCTGAATTGAAACCACTGTAAAACTGAGCTTCTAGTACATTTGAAAGGAAGTACATAATACAATTTCCAGTCATCTTTTGGGATATTAAAGTTTAATTTCTCAAACTTCAATTGTGCAGTTGGAATAATGTCAGTCATATTAAGCACTCTATAAATATTTCTTGTTCCCTTCTTATCTAAGAAAATTGGGGTTAACTTGAATGAAGTTGAAGGCAAGTTTAGATTCTGGTATGGAGTATCTTCGTTTATTTCCCATTTTTTAACAAAATTTTTAACTGAATTCAACAATGATTTAAACTCAAGGAAATTGGATTTTATATCATAAAAGTTATTAAATTCATCAAAGTTCAAAAATTTCCCATGAACATCCATTAAATCATGTATAAAGACTACCCCCTTACTGAAGTAATGATTGTAAAAAATAGGTTTTTTGTCAATCATTATCTCCTTATTATTCCATATATTTGTACATGATATATCTTCAAATGATTTTGGATTGTTTTTTCCATCCAGTTTTTCCAAACTCTTGAAAACATCAATCCAAAATTTATTCTTTATTTTATTTACTTTTTTGTTTAAGAAATAGCCACCCTGACAGTTTATATTATCCTCTGTCAGTTTTGTAATAACCGAGAAAAGTTTTTTCCATTTAGAATCATTATTAAAAATTCTTCTAATCCAAGTGATCTTAAGCGAGAAAATAAAATTTTGTATATTAACCATTTTAATTCCACCTCTCCCATAATCTTGTTCCAATACAGTTTTTTTTATTTTAGCTGGTTTGCTGTCCCAGATAAATTTGAGAAATAAATCATTGAGTTCTTTAATAAATTTGTTATTTGGATTTGGTAAGCTCATAAACAAATGTGTTATTTTTGGAATAACCAATGTTTTTAAAACAACATTTTTACCAAGGACAGATAGTTTTCTTCTACTCCACTGAGTAATTATTTTTTTAATTTCTAATAATTTTACATCAAAATTCAGTTTTTCAACTTCATTCTTGACTATTGACTTAATTTAACTTGTAAGTTGACATAACATTGGTTTTTATCAGTTCACCTTAACAATTGATCAAAGTTACATGTCTCATAAAAAAGTTTTCTGAAGTTTGTCTGAAAAGTTTTGAATTTTTCTAAATTTCAAACATTTTTTACATATTCAGAATGTATTCTGAAATTTCTGACAAAAATTCAGAATACAGATAAAAGTCTTCAGAGAAATGCAGACACTAATTTTTGGTGTAAGAAATATTCACTATGAATTAAGAAGTTTTTCAGAAATACATGTATTCAGAAAAAAATTATATTTTGGTTAATATTACATACATGTATATATAGTTATTACAATGCCATTTCACCCATCTTCTGTTGTTCATTGTCTAAACTTAATGTTTTCACTGAAAAGACATCTGCTCCAGAACCAGCAATCTAATGCAACAATTAATGTAAACCTGGTTTAAGTTTGGTCCCTGACCTTCAGCCAAGGTCACAGGGTTTTTAAGTAGTGAAACTGTAAAACATCGAAAAACATGAAATTTATAACTTTGTATTTGGCATAAATGTTTGAAGGTCTACCAAGTTTACACTGACCTTGACCTTCATTTAAGGTCAGTCACACATACAGTACTCCCCAAAAATTTGAAGTTTTTATTTTACCTATATCATACTCCCTGAAAATTGGTAAATCTCTTGTTGTTTATATCAAGATATACATGTATCTAATTACACATACTCATATCATTTTACAGTTTCATTGGCTGACTCGGGGCTTGTAGCACATTATAAAATCAGTGTCAGAGATGGAAGTAATGAAGAAAAAGAACACATGAAATCATTATCAAAAGTAGAAGGTACAGAAATATAATGTATTTACAGCTTGACATCTTACCAATGTGTAGCTCACCTGGTCAAATGGTCATATGAATTACTTGGTTATTTTGGCAAAGGCTTGATTGGCTTGCACATATTTTCATTGAAGTATGTATCATGTATTTATGTGTTAATTTTTACTCTCAAAAATTAGAATCCCTAAATTAGTTTAAAATTAATGTGTTGTGACTTTTTTGAAAAGATAATTACAGAAACATTTTACATTTGACCTTTATTTGAGAATAAAATTGCCAGGTAGCTTTTTGGAATGGATTCAGTGATGGTGTATTATGTATGCCCCAGACAAGACTATTTCACTTGTAAGGAAGTGGTCAGTTCTGGGATTGTTCAGAAAACTGGAATATTTGTAAAAGAATCTTTTATCATATTAGTATCTATGTGATTAGGGATGATATCTTAGCATTGAGAGTGTTGCAAACTATAAGATTGGGCTTTAGACCATTCACCTACTGAGGGCAAAATTACTTTTTTCTTTATTAAATTTCATATCTCTAGCAAATTTTAGTAAAACAATTCTTGTGTATTGCTTAGAAAATCAACAGTCTTTGGAATTGTTCTCAAAGTTCAAGAGAGAATGAAAGGGGTATAGAAACAGGATAAAACAATGAATCGTCTCTCTTTTGAAGTACAGAACTGACAGTATGTAGTTACGTCATAGCCCTGGTCCTGCTGTTAGTGTTTGTATTTTTGTTCTTATTTATTTGACTTTTTGTACATTTTTTTCAGAATTACATAACATTATATCTACTAACATTAAATGTTGGGGTGTGGTGTATTTGGCTCTCAAGAGACAGTTCTAGTTTTATTGATTTTATTTTTATTTATTTGACTTTTTGTACATTTTTCAGAGTTAGATAACATGATATCAGTTAAGGATGATATCAACACATACCAGTTAATACTTATAGAGAAGAATAGTTTATCTCTATCTAAACCTTACATAGGCTCATACAGGTCTGTGTTTTATCCTGTAAAACAAAAAGGTAAGAAAAAATATATATTACACATGGCTGGGCAATAAACATTACACATTGTTCTAGTAGATATTGTAAAATCCTTGATTATAGATTTACTTTTAATAAACCTTTAAAATGACCCTTCACTTAAAAAACCTTGCAGAATAACCCTTTTTTGTAAAATGACCCATTATCGGAAAAAAACACTTCTAAATGACCCTTTTTTTTTGGAAAAAATCCTAACAAGTTATCATTCTTTTGATAAACCAAATGATCAGTTGCCTTGATAAAATATTTGAATACCATCTTACCCATGGCAGATAGAGATATTTGAGAGTTTTTTATCATCAGTAGTCTCAATATGTATTTATCTTGTCAGTAGAACTAGTGTCTATCCAAACTCAGGAGTCATTCTGAACATGTTTTTATGTTGATGGTCAGATGGGGAAGGGGATGCCATCAGACACACTCTGCTTTCAAAAAGACAACTGCCACACAAAGAAATCAACTTTGACATAACTCTGAACTGCTGTAACATACCAGTATTTATTTTCTAGTTTTTTATTTTTTTCAGATGTAGTTGGTGAAGATTTATCACAGATTATCAGAGATGTATTGATAAAAGAAGTATCTTTAAGTAAAACATTTAACAGTATAAAAGGGGCTCGGAACATAAGTCTAAAGGTGAATACTTCTGTATATATGTTATATTAAACATGATCGATTCATAAGTTATAATAACTGACTACATGGCCAGTCAGAGTTGTAAGTTAACAGTCAAGCATCATATTTTTAAGATATAATGAAAAACTTTATGAACAATCGGAGGCATTAAGTTTTCATTTCTTGATTAAGGCTTTGTCACAAGCTTAGTTACTGGTACAGAACTCAGACATTTGAAGTTACATTTGACACATAAATCATAATTTAGTTGCATGGTTCTGGTCAGTTACTTATTTTCAAGTTTTATATATTTACAGACAGCAGACAAAGAAAGTATGCGTTCTTTAAAGTATAATCCAGGTTATGACATCACATTTACACTTGTAAGTCCACAACCTGACATTGTTGATGCACAGTGGGATATTGAAGGCGGAGTCAAAGGTGAGGGCAGGTTTTTATTGAAAACATTCTACTTTGTATAAAGATTGTTCTAGTTGTGCTTGAATTTTCTGTTTTGCAAATTGGTGAAACATATTTATTTATGATGCCATTGGTCATCAGACATTAAAATAGTTACTATTATTATTATTATTAACATGAACATGATCCAAATTTATCATCAAATTGATATGTGACATGTCAGGCCTTACATACTTATTGGTCATTTTATAAAATTTTAAAATTATTTTTTCAACTCAATATTATATCAGTTTCTGATTGAGATGATAAGTATACCTAATATATGCAAAATATTATGTGCAAAATTATGCTTAAATGTCACATATACCAACAATTGAAAAAAATGTAGTATAAAAACATTAAAACATCTTGTCATGAACCAAAAATTGCAGTTATGTTGATTTCTATGAATATATTTTCTTTTCAGTTTACCTAGAGCCTTTAATTAAACAGTTAGAACAATATGCTGATTTTAATATCAAGTCTCAGGTATGTCCGTAGCTATGGTATTATTTACTTACTGTCAATCTCACTTACTTCATTCCTCCCTCCATCTTCATCTCCATCCTTCCCCTACTCACCTGTTGGTTATTTCAGTTTCCAACAATAAAGACTCTAAAGGACCTTCATATTTCTAAAATGAGTTCCTTCTTTAAATTTTATAATAACTTAGTCTGTTTGCTTTTTATCTACACATGATTTACTGGAATTTCAAATCCAGCGGTGATCAAGTTTATTATTGTTAGTGTTTGGCACTGTGGAGTACTCCTTATGATAGGAAGGATACAATATAAACAAAGATGGAGATGGAAGTAATCCATGTTTACACCTTTTTAGATATTAAGGATGCCTTTTGAATTCAATTTTTTTTTTACTGATTTTGTTTGAATTTTAAATATGCAGTATATAGTGGGCTATTGAATATAAGTAAAGGACTTTTTCTGTGAAATTTTCAAATGAATTTTTTTAAAATCAATTCTTCAAAACTCTACTCTGAAACCCATGTTAGGCATGCTTCAAAGATGCATGATGCCATTTAACATAGCATGTAATGCAATACATACATTAAGAGTTAGTTGAGTGTTACAGTCTGTGTTAGGTCGCTCATTGGTATAGATCATAATTTTGATTTGTCTGCTACTTTTAAATGTTAAACCATTTCTAGTGACATGTGTTATGAATTCTCTTATATTTGTTTGAAGGTATTGTTTTTCACTGGACTTTTAAGAAGACCTAAGAGGGTACAAGATTCAGAAGAATTCCATTATACAGAGAAAGATCTCCCACACGTCATTAATCCACTAGAGGCTAAATTAGGTATGTAGCAAATCTGCCAGGGATGTCAGAATACCACTCCTCATTGTTGGAAATTTGTTAAAAGTTTCGACCAGTCTATGTCCGATAATGTATGTATTCTACCATTCCCCATATAGAGGAGACCATTGAAAAAGTAACCATTCCTTTCCAAAAGTTATCAGTGTCGAAGTATTGGATTGGCTGTTATTACTGCACTTGAATCTTCAAGTGGTAAAAGAACGGGGTAATGCTGTTTTGTGTCTCGGGCAAGATTATCATTGGTATTGAAGCTTTCAGGTCTGGGGTTTTGAAGGAAACTGGAATACCTGGAGATAATGAATGATAATAAAATATACTTTAAATGTACATCAGATTTTTATGATTTTATTTTAATTTTGGATCATAAATGATATGATCCAATTAATTGTGTATGTATTATTTTTATCTGTGAAAATTTAGATATTGCTATTTTTGTTTTAAAGTGATATTCTCATAGCCATGTGATGCATTAAACTTATCATTGCCTTTTGTTGAGTTGACGTTCCTGTCATAGTGATGCTTTGGGAAGAAGATAGTGCCTTTGCTGTCACTTGAGCACACTTTTTCTATAGCAACACTATAAGATCATATTCACCACAATAAAAGTATAATATTGTATTGTATATTGTATTGTACAGTAATAAGTAAATATATACATGGTTTAGGAGTGATACATATTGACTCATTTAAGTAGACACATCTTGTATTGATTTTTTATTTTTCAGGATCACATGCCTCCAACAATCCTACTCTCAACTTTTTGTTATATGTACCAAGCCGTGAACAAAGTCCACTATACATAGTTGATCCTTCAGGTAAGTCTTGATGCTGGGGCTTGTGATTCAGTCCCGACCCTGTAGATCAACAGTTATCCTGGTTGCAGCTTGTTCTGAACTTGATTTTATACACCATTCACTCACTCACTATCCAGTGGCCTTTGAGTCTGAGTGGTGTAAGAAACACTGGTTTACAGATTACAACACTGCTTTTAAAATGTCTTGACTCGAATCTAATTCTATGTAAGTTCTAGTGTGAGAAAGTAATTTTGCTTTCCAAATTGAACTTTTCTTGGTTACTTCAGTGTCTTCCATCATTTTTGCACTGATACAAGTAAAAAAATCTTGATAAAAGGAATAAAACTTCACTACTCTTAAGTCTTATCTATATTCATTGTAATTCCTCCATGGAAAATTTTGTACTGTAAAAGAAGAAATATTAACAGTAGGAAACTTTTCTGGTTTTCTTAACTATTTCACTGTAAGAAATTATCATGGTTCAGACTAGGGAAGGTGAACCAAGGGAAATAAATAGTTATTGCTGAGAACATATATTCATGGTACAAGTGTCATCGTGAAAATTGCCAATATTTTTTCTTCTTATACAGTATATATTGAAAGTTAAACTTTATTAGGATTACTTCTGAAGACAATTGGTTAAGTTCCCTCTATAGCCTGGTAACTTATTTCACTACACAGTCACTGTCTGGTGAGATAAAATGGCAAATTGGATTTTGATAAACATAACTGTTTTATAAATTATATATTTTTCAGGAATAAAAGTATCTACAAACTCGTTTTTAAGTCCCCGCTGGGGAGGTATATATATCTACAATGTACCATCACCATCACCAAACGATACATTACCTGTCACTGTTCATATAAACATGAGGGTTGTCATGGAGATATTTTTAACACAGTTACGGTTGCTCTTAAATCTACATGCACAGGTGAGAATTGTATTTTAATAGTAGCTCAAATCTATTCTTGTCTTTAACAATTGGAATTTACCTTTTATAAAATTTCCAACAATATTAATTCATTTACATCTTTTTATTAATCAAGCCAAAGTTTGTTTAGAGGTTGTAGTTTATAGAACATTAA
Source organism: Anadara kagoshimensis (assembly GCA_021292105.1). Taxonomy (NCBI): domain Eukaryota; kingdom Metazoa; phylum Mollusca; class Bivalvia; order Arcoida; family Arcidae; genus Anadara; species Anadara kagoshimensis. Next base: position 51,653,124 of record CM037857.1, read on the forward strand.
ATCATCCTTCAAAGTGAAGGCATGTTATAGCTGTGACAATCACTACTTGGGTTTCAATTCAACTTTGGTAGATCCTAGTGGAAGAAAGATTGTCAGTGGTTTTTACCAAAATTTGATGAAATTTTCATTGATTGAACAGACATGCTATTTCTCAGGATTGTAAGAACTGATAGATATAAATATTATACCATAGTATATAATAGACCATCATCTCACAAGGAAGTTGTTGCTACCTTTAAAGAGAAGATTGAGGGTTAATATGACTATGGGTCAAAGGTCATGGCCTTTCCAGAAATAGGCACATTTTTCATTGAATTTCAAAATGTTAACAACATTAGAATGCACATTATTGATAAAATAGCTCTGATAGCATACTGGTATGTCTGAATTTTTACTATGCTTTGAAAATTTCAAAAGTGCCACTTGGTGAGCCAGACTCTGCATTCTAGATATGAAGGAAAGAACCTTGACTTGGGGTTTAACACCATTACTCTTCTAAGGGAAACATGGTTAGGTGTTATATTAAATATGTTAGAATCCATGATAATTATTGCTTATTTTATTATTTTTTTAGTCATGACTATTATTTTTCTGTTATTTTATAATTGTTTGTATATCTGGTTTTAGGGTTCAAAGGGATATTTAATGGCAGATGTTGGCAGTAAAATTATTACACAATGGGTAAGGTCTTTAATGAATAGTAAAATCATTCACTTTAAGGGTATAAACAATATTTGTAGTAGATTTAGTAGCTGAGCTGGCTTAGCCTTCTATGGCGAAGCTTGCCTGTGCCAGTAGGAACTTTTTTTATTATTCTCTTGAAACCACTGTGCAAATAAGAATCAAATTTGGTGTGGAAATTCCTCAGGTGGACTAGACTAAAGTTTGTACCTTTTATTTCATAATCTCATCAGAGAAAAGTCTGAAAATCTGAAACCTTGGATTTTAAAAATTAACAATCATGATTTGGATCAATTTTCTTGCAATTGCTCAACCTCCTTGACAAATTTCAGCACTGCATCTAGTATGATCATATATCAACCAACATATATAATCTGTTTTGCATTAAAAATTCTGTACTATTACAATTATTTTGCAATGATTTTACTAATGTTTTTATCTTACAGAAATTTACTATGTATATATCTTAGGGCTTAGTAAAACTATTGGTAAAAATATTTGTGGATTTTAAATCATTGAATTATGCCAAAAAGCCCTGGGTTTGGGCTCAACATAAACTAGTTTTAACCCCTGTTCATATTTTGTTATTTATCTAGGAGCTTGATAATTGGTTAAGAAGTAGATGTATGGAGAATTTAGCGACATCTATAGCTAGTTTACAGTCTCTATCACAGTTACTAGGACAGATTAGTAATATTGTAATTAATGATGACATCGGGAAAGAGGTATATCGCATACGCTTGTAACACTTAAAGTAATAACTCATGTAACTATTAAACATGTTTATAAAAGCACAGACTTTTTAAAAAATTCAAATACAGAAAAATCTGTGTGAGAAAACCACCTTGATAGACAACCATGGGACTGAGCAAAATAATAGAAGGTCACATTTATGTACAGATAAACATTTATTGTTGATATACAAAAAGAATGAATGCTTTTTTTTAAATTTTTAAAATGATTTTTTATTATAGTTTTTTTTTTTTTTTTTTAAAAAAGGTTATTAAGAATTAATTATAGACAATATTTGAAAAGTGTACTAGTATTTTGATT